>QFDD01120279.1:0-28049 GCA_006871305.1 Vachellia collinsii
AGACAAGTTCTCTTAAGGTCCTACCTACGATCATCGTCCTGATTTTCTCACTTGTTTCTAGCCAATCTGTTCCTGATATTATATCATTTGGTATCAGAGCCTATGGTTTGCTAGTTTCAAGTCCTATCCTTTGCTCTTTTTTTCCCTTATTGCATCTGTGTTTTCGTTGTTTCCATCTCTTTGTTACGTCTCCCTCACTTCAATCAATTTTGTTATTTCTTTTTCTTCCACCCTTCATTATGTTTGTGTGACCTGGTGAGAAAAATAAAAAAAAGAAAAAAAATTCGTGCAAAAAAAAATTTAA
Organism: Vachellia collinsii; assembly: GCA_006871305.1. Taxonomy (NCBI): domain Eukaryota; kingdom Viridiplantae; phylum Streptophyta; class Magnoliopsida; order Fabales; family Fabaceae; genus Vachellia; species Vachellia collinsii. The sequence goes on from QFDD01120279.1 coordinate 305, forward strand.
AAAAAGTGTTGTCTTGCTGAAAAAAAAGGTTACAGCAAAAAAAAGAAAAAAAATTCGTGTAGAAAAAAAAGTGTTTTCTTGCTGCAAAAAAAAAATTTATATAGCACAAAAAAAGGAGAAAGAGAGAGACAGAGAGAGAGAGAGAAATGAAAATTAGAAAAAAGAAACAGAGAGGAAAAGTTGCAGGTTTTTGGAAATATATTCAGGTTGGAGTTTCCTAATTTGTGTAGAACTTCCATTGCAAGTCACAAGGAGTTTCCTAAATCTTCAATCTTTGGTGGTAAGACTCTTTTCTTTCCTAATTTTTTTCTTGGTTTCCTATTTCCTTTCCTTCTACTTTCCTATTCTGATTCCTTTCTCATTCCTAATCTTTCATATTTCCTATTTCCTTTTTTCTTCTATTTTCTTAGTCTGATTCCTTTCTTCCCTGCTACCATTATCACGTCCCCCCCCCTTTTCCTTTGTTCACTACGTTTTTTTATCTATTTCTCTTAACACATTTCATTTCATTCCTCTTACATCTTGGATCTTACAGTTTCTAGTTTTTAAAGATTGCCACATTTAACATTATATCTTGGTCTTTGTTGAGTTTCAAACAAGAATACTATAGGAAACAAGCTTGAGTGGTAAAAGGCAAGAGTGCTTACATCTTGTTAAAAGCCAGAATTGAGTGAAACACGTGAGTTGAGTGGTGAGGTCCTTTGATAATTGCTATTACCTTCCCCCCTCCCTTTTGTTCAAATGGACATTTCATATTAGAGATGAGTGGGTACGAATTCAATAAAGAAGACTTCAACACAGATATCAAAGTATTCATGAAGGCCATCAGAGATGAATTCTTAAAACTCAAGATGGAAGTTGAAGACTTAAAGGCATCTAAAGCATCCGGTAGTGATGAAGAGGTGATTAGATCACGTTCATCATCATCAAAGAATAGGGGCATATCTTTAAATCATGATGTAAACATATCTGGCCCAAACATAAAGTACCCCACTTTCAAAGGCAACACAAATCCAAATACATATCTTGACTGGGAAATGAAGTTTGGGAAGATCTTCAGACAGAATGATTCCCCAGAAGAAAAGAAGGTAAAAGTTGCTTCACTTCAATTTATTTACTATGCTATTGTTTGGTGGGAAGATTTACAGCTTAAAAGGCGTCGTAAAGGGAAAGGTCCACCTCAGACATGGGAGAAGCTAAAGAAACTTATGCGCAAGAAGTATGTTCCCAGTTACTACTACCAAGAGCTAAATAGAAAGTTGCGGTTGTTTAGCCAAGGCTCTATGGCTGTGGATGAGTACGTACATGAGCTTGATCTTCTCAAGATGCGTTCTGGAGTACAAGAAGGAGAAGAAGCAAGCATGACCAGAATTATTGATGGCTTAAGGCCTAAAATTAGAGACAAAGTGGAGATGTACACTTTTGTTGATAAGGAGGAGTTGGTGCATAAAGCAATTAAAGTTGAGCAGTGAATTAAAGACAAAAGCTCCAATTCCTCATCTTATGGCTGGAAAGACTCTAAAACGAGCTCCAAGTGGAAGGATTCTAAGGCTAAGGATAAAGCAAGATTCACACCGAAGGCCAAGGAGGAATCCAAGCCCAAAACTGATGGTGGTAAGAAAATCGACTCTAAAACTTTCACTTCTAATAGGACCTCTTCTCTTCAATGTTTTAGATGTCATGGAAAGGGGCATATTGCCTCCCAATGTTCCAATAAAAGAGCTATGATTATCAAAGATAATGGCGAGTATGACAGTGTTCATTCTAGTGATAAAAGTGATGATGACATGCCCTCTTTGGTGACTGACTCTGAATTGGAGTTTGACATAGCTGAGCCCATTAAAGGAGAAGCAATGGTGGCTAGGAGAGCTCTCAACATGCAACCAAAGGAAGATAATGAGCAAGAGCATCGTGAGCTCATCTTCCATACTAGATGCTTCATCAAGAATAAGGTTTGTAGCATGGTTATTGATAGTGGTAGTGTTACCAATGTTGCTAGTACCTTACTTGTTGATAAGTTGGATTTGCCTACTATGAAGCATCCCAATCCTTATAAATTGCAATGGTTGAATGATAGTGCTGAAGCTAAGGTCACTAAGCAAGTTATAGTTTCCTTTTCTATTGGAAATTATCATGATGAAGTTCTTTGTGACGTGGTCCCTATGCTTGCGGGACATCTTTTGCTAGGAAGGTCATGGCAATTTGATAATAGGGCCCAACATGATTGCTACAAGAATTGTTATTCTTTACCCTTTAATGGTAAAATCATTGTATTGAAACCTCTTAGGCCAAAGGAAGCTTATGAGGACCAAGTGAAGATTGAGCGAGAACGCAAAAAAAGAGATGAATTGAGTGAAAGAGAGAGAGTGCAAAAGAAAGAAAGTAGAGTGAAAGAAAAGAACAAGAAAGAAAATGAGAGAAAAGAGGGAATGAAAGAGAGTTTATTTTCTGGAAAAGGTGAAGATTAAAAGAGCATTATTGACTGATCAAGCCTTGGTGCTTGTGTGCAAGGATGCTTATTTTTCTACTAACGAGCTTAACTCCTCTTTGCCCTCTAGTGTTGTGTCTTTGTTGCAGGAATTTGGTGAAATATTTCCAGATTAGGTACCTGATGGGCTTCCTCCCTTGAGAGGAATTGAGCATAGGATTGACTTCATTCTTGGATCGTCCCTACCTAATCGACCCGCTTATAGAGCCAATCTGGAAGAAACAAGGGAAATTCAACGTCAAGTTGATGAGCTTATGAGAAAAGGCTTTGTAAGGGAAAGCTTGAGCTCATGTCCTGTTCCGGTGCTCCTTATACCCAAGAAAGATGGTTCATGGCGGATGTGTGTTGACTGTAGGGCCATCAACAAAATAACGGTTAAGTATCACTATCCCATTCCTAGATTAGATGACATGTTAGATGAGTTGCTACATTATTTACTAAAATTGATTTTAGGAGTGGTTATCATCAAACACGTATGAAAGAGGGAGATGAATGGAAAACATCATTTAAAACTAAGTTTGGGTTGTATGAATGGTTGGTTATGCCCTTTGGGTTAACCAATGCACCAAGTACTTTTATGAGCTTAATGAATCATTTTTTTCATTCATTTATTGGAAAATTTGTGGTTGTCTACTTTGATGATATTCTTGTTTATAGTAGAACTATGGATGACCATGTTATGCATTTGTGTGAGGTGTTTCAAACACTAAGGGAAAATAGCCTTTATGCAAATTTTCAAAAATGTTCCTTTTGCATGGATTCTGTTGTGTTTCTTGACTTTGTTGTAGGTGCCCAAGGGATCCGTGCGGATGAAGAAAAGGTGAAGGCTATTAGAGATTGGCCAACCCTAACAAATGCTAATGAAGTTAGGAGCTTTCATAGCTTAGCAAGTTTCTATAGGAGATTTGTTAAAGATTTTTCAACCATTGTTGCACCACTAAATGAGCTTGTCAAGAAGCATGTTACTTTTAAATGGGGTGAGGCACAAGAAAAGCCTTTTAACACCTTGAAAGAAAAATTAACCAATGCCCCACTATTGTGTTTACCTGATTTTAACAAAGTTTTTGAAGTAGAATGTGATGCTTCTGGAATTGGGATTGGTGCTATATTGATGCAAAATTCTAGGCCTATAGCTTACTTTAGTGAAAAATTACGTGGAACTTCCTTGAATTACTCTACCTATGATAAAGAACTCTATGCTTTGAAAAGAACTTTGGAAACTTGGTAGCATTACCTATGGCCACGTGAGTTCATTATTCATTCTGACCATGAATGTTTGAAGTTTCTAAAGTCTCAAGGTAAGCTTAACAAGCGACATGCTCGTTGGTTAGAATTCATAGAGACGTTTCCATATGTGATCAAGCATAAGCAAGGTAAAGAGAATGTTGTTGCTGATGCTCTCTCTAGGAGGTATTCGCTTCTTACATCTCTTCATGCTAGATTAATTGGATTTGAGTTATTAAAAGGATTGTATGCCTCTGATTGTGATTTTTCTAAAATTTGATCTTCTTGTGAGAAACATGGGTTGCATGATTATTATAGATGTGATGGATTCCTTTTTAAGAAAGATAAATTGTACATTCCCAATTGTTCTATGCGTGAATTGCTTGTCAATGAGGCTCATGGTGGTTGTTTGATGGGTCACTTTGGTGTTGATAAAACTTTAGCTCTTTTGCATGAACACTTTTATTGGCCTCGTATGCAAAAATATGTTGTGTCTGCTTGTGCTAAATGTGTGATATGTAGGCATGCAAAGTCTAAGGTCCAACCCCATGGGTTGTATTCCCCTCTATCTGTGCCTTCTCAACCTTGGGTAGATATATCTATGGATTTTGTGTTAGGCTTGCCCAGATCTTAATCTGGAAAAGATAGCATCTTTGTTGTGGTTGATAGATTTAGCAAAATGGCACATTTCATTGCATGCTCTAAAAAAATGATGCTGTTTATATTGCTGACTTGTTCTTTAAGGAAATTGTTAGATTGCATGGATTGCCTAAAACCATTGCAAGCGACAGGGATGTGAAGTTTCTTAGCCATTTTTGGAGGACTTTATGGAGTAAGCTAGGAACTAAGTTGTTGTTTTCTACTGTGGCACATCCCCAAACAGATGGGCAAACTAAGGTAGTTAATCGAACACTCACAACCTTGCTACGTGCAATAATTCAAAAGAACTTGAAGAATTGGGTAAATTGTTTGCCTCATATTGAGTTTGCATACAATAGAGCTGTTCCTTCTTCTACTTCTTTCTCTCCATTTGAGATTGTTTATGGCTTTAATTCATTTTCTCCTTTGGATATATTGCCTTTTCATACTAACAAATATGCTAATCTTGATGGCAAGAAAAAGGCTGAGTTTATTCAGGGGTTGCATGCAAAAGTGAGGGCCAACATTGAACGAAAGAATGAACAATATGCGAGGCAAGCTAACAGAGGTCGCCAGAAGGTTATCTTTGAACCTGGAGATTGCATTTGGGTCCATTTACGGAAGGAGAGATTTCCAGAACAACGGAAATCTAAGTTGCAATCAAGAGGAGATGGCCCTTTCCAAGTCTTGGAGCGAATCAATGATAATGCTTATAAAATAGATTTCAGTTTTACAGCAATGTTAGTGCTACCTTTAATGTTACTGACTTATCAATCTTTGATGCTACAGATTCAAGGACAAATCCCTTCAAGCAGGGAGGGAATGATGAAGGGTCATGGCATGAGGTTTCTTCAAAAGAAGAACAAGGCATGGAGCAAGGAACCCAAGCTCAAGGATGGAGGTCCAACGTCCCAAAAGACCCATTACAAGGCATTGGAGGCCCGATGACAAGAGCAAGGACTAAAGCTATGAAGGAGGCCTTCAATTGCCTTATAACAGAGCTTAAAGAGTTAGAGCACATTCATTTGGAAGAGGCATCCTTTAATATTATCAACAAAAGCCTAAGAATGGTGATTACATTGCTAGAAGCCCCACAAGTTGTTGTACAAGGCCCATGCGGTGTCCAGATTGAAGAATTCACCTAACACATCATGTGACAAGCATGTGCCTTAGAGGAGGAGTATAAGTGACGTCAAAAAGCTCTCAAGAAGCATCTAGAAGACATCCTTATGCACCAAATCAGTTGCAATTTCGTTTTGATTACTTTCCTATTTTGTTTGCATTAAATAAAACCGTCAGGTTAAAGATTGTCTTTTACTTCAAGTTTAAGTTGTTTCCTTATTTGTTTAGGCTTGAATGGTGCCAATCAGACCAATCAATCATCATAAAGGCATCATTATAGCATTTATGCATTAGGGTTTATGATTCTAGAGTGTTCATCATGGCCTTTATATAGGCTGCGTTTTGTATTCATTTGGTAGGTTTGAATGAATAAGAACTTTGTTCTTTTGAGAATTATATTCTCTTGTGTGAGCTTTGCTTGCATCCTTGTATTCTCTTGTGAATACGCTGACAGTATCAAAGGTTGATCATCTTTGTGGTGTCTTTATGGCTAGGGTTGTAAGAGACAAGTTCTCTTAAGGTCCTACCTACGATCATCGTCCTGATTTTCTCACTTGTTTGTAGCCGATCCGTTCCCGATATTATATCAAAAATCATGGTTAGTAACTTATGGAAAAGCATGCTACTTCATAATAATACATAAGAAAACTTACCCATCCATTGTCTTCTTTTATTCCTTTCCAAGTTTGTAGTGAAGGGAGCATAAAAAGATGATTGAGTTGGTCTTCATAATGAAAGGACTAGCTGCCAATGCTCACTACAAAAATGAATAAATATGTATCAAATAAAAAGGTAATTTATCGAAAGGTGCTATGAAACATTAAGAAGCAATACCTGTGGATGTAGGGTGCTATGAAACACTCAATTCCGCCTTCACTGAGTCTTTGAGATAAGTATTGATGTCTCAAAGAAGGAGTGTTTCCTTTCTCTTGGATGTTAACTGGGCAAATAAATCCAAATTTATTGCTCTTGCTGTAGGAAACCAATTGTTGATGCATATACCTGTTATGAAGCAAGCATTTTATTAAGGGTTAAAATATTTTAATTACAACTAGTTTATAAGAGAACACTTACATTAAAAACACTTGGATGACCACATCGGTAAGCTATTCTTTTTGGGCTACAAGGGCTACTAAATCCTCCTTTTTAACATAGATGAGCATCCTATCCTTCCCCACAACTGTCTGATCCATTGGCAATGTCATTTCTTTAAAGGATCTATCATATGACATCAAAATCACCCGTTGTAGGGCAGTCAACTAGGATTGCAGATGGGGATAAAATTGAGGGCATGATACCGGTTGATTGGATGGAGCTGGCATCGGATTTGTGGTAGGATTGGCTTCAGCTTGAACCATATCGACAAGTGTCCTTGCCCACAAGATAAAAGTTTTCACAACATTACTCATATTTTTCACTTCATCCATGGAGACTGGGACAGGAGCATCTACAATAATCACCTCTTCAACCACAACTCGCACATGATTATCTTGTAGTTGTGTGCGGTGGATGGTTGACCCCAAGGTATGAACGCTGCCACGTGCTACTAACCGTCTTGAAGGATCCTCAACATACAAATCACAAGGCTCACCACTTAGAATGTCGTGACCCTCTGATGTACACCCAATAGTAGAACAACTCTCTTTAGTGCTTTGAAGAGTTGTTGGCGTCTTAGAGACACTTGTCTCCTGTTTAGAGCTCATCATAGACATAATTTCATCCTTCATATTATTTAGTCGAGCTTCTAATTGGGCTTCTAACCTCGCTTCTGATTTTACAGATACTGAAGCTTCTGCCTCTGCCCTCACATTATCCAACAAAGTATGCATCTCATCCTTTGGCACCACACTTGAGGGACAAAAACAAGTTGGTAATCTAAAGTAGTCTCTTATGCCTAACCCTCATCCAACTCCCCTTACTCACACAACATAATCTGCTTTCCCCAAAGCAGCAATCAAAACATCATTCCTCCCATCAGGCTTGAATGTCCTAGGGGCTTCTTGTTGTTTAAATTCATCCTGTGACATATAGATAATTGACATAAGAATTAATATAGTCATGTTAGTAAATCAAAGAATTATTGATTATTTACAATCTATTCAACAATGATGTGAGCACATTTGCTTGTATATTGCCCACTTCTTTTTTTATGAGCGTACTTTCATCTATCTTCATGACGTATCAGAGATGGTGGAGTAACAATGGTAGAAGGATTGGATTGAGCTTGCTCTTCCAACCTCCTTTTCTTGGCCGCCAACAAGTCTTTCTTAGCTTTCGCATAGCCCCCACGAGATATTGTGTGGGGGCAATTATTCTTGCTACCAATCTCTATTGGTTTATGTAACAACCACATTTTAGGTAACTAGAAACAAGGGCTAAACGACGAGCTACCGATGAGTAAAGGGTCTAAAGAGTGAACATAATCATAAGAGATGCCATAGGTGCCATTTTCAAGCAAAAGAAATATAAGGGCAAAATGGTTATTTTGATAAAAGGTAAGGGCATTTTGGTAATTTTGACCAAAATACCAGAAAAATGACTCGGGCACCAGAAGGTAGAGAAAAAGTCACTGATTAGTAATTGAGGCTCAATTAAGGTTAAACGGACAAAAAAGCCCTCCGCGGGAGATTTTTACTGTAACTAATATTTTGGCTATTTAATGAGTTTTTAACCAAATGGTATTATTTAAATTGTTTAAAGGCCTCGTAAATGTAATGTATGTAATGTTTAAGTGGCTAAAAATATATTTTAAAGTGCCCTAATTTATAAAATTGTTTCTAGCAAGTAGTCAAAGACAGTTTGCCAGAATGGCAGTACAAAAGGCCAAAAAATCGTCTGATCAGGGTTTTCGGTAGAAAATTAATTAAGATCTCTAATTAAGAAAATTAATTAAATTTTGACCAAAATACCCTTTTTCTTCCTCATATTTACCAAAATGACATTGAATTTCCAAAATGATAATTAGGTCCCAAGAATTTCGAATTTACACTAAGGTCCCTATTTCAAAATGTCACTTTGGTCCTTTACTTTTCAAAATGACACTTTAGTCCCTTACTTTTTCAAAGTGACCATTTTACCCTATGGCATTATCACTCGTCCTTTCCTTTCCTTTCATCATCCGGACCCTTAATTAGTCTATAGCCATTTGTTTAACCTATATACCCAATTATCGAAAACCTAGATATTACAATAACACTAGTTCTAAAACATTTGAAAAGGTTCTATAGGTTTGCGTATGACTATTTCCATTGTATAGCCTCCCTCATGTATTAATGTGTTGATTAGATACATATTGCCACTGTATGGTTTATGTTCTTTTCAGCGTACATTGATATTGTAGTACTTTGATCATGTTATTTTGGGATTTTAATTATAGCATGCCATAGGTCCTAATCCGATTCAATGATAGTGTTTTTGAAGCTATAAACTCAAGTGGGATTTTTATTATATATTCTTTAAAATAAACAGTATTATATTATTGAACTATGAGATTTGGGCTTGAGTTGAAACATAAGTTTGAGTTTCAATATTGAAGCCCATTATTATTGAATTATGAGATTGAAGCTCTACAGTGCGCGTTTTAGGGTGTTTTTAACATGGTTTTTTTTGGCAACTTGGGCTAGAGTCTCATGCTGATAACATACTATAAAGTGAAGTAAATAAAGATAAGAGAAAACGAGAAAATTAAAGAACAAGAGAAAAAAGCTCTTATTTATTATATAGAGAGTGAGTAGTACACAAGTGATGCACTGTATTTACAGGCATAAATTTACAATGTTAGAGTAAATCAATTCTATGATTACAAGAGGTAATATAGGGATTCAAATCATAATTGAGAATTATGAAAGATATTGACATCCACATAATATTTAGGAAAAATCCCAAAAAAAAACCTTTGAAATTGAGAAAGGACAGTTCAGGGTCTCCAATTTCCATATTCCCAAATTAGGACTTTGGACCAAATAGGAATTTTGAAATCTTAGCGAAAAGACCAAATTGCCATTATTTGTTTAGCTGTATCAGTTTGGATTTCTTCCCTTTTCTTTGATTCGACGACACTCGCAACGTTCTCCAATGGCTGTGTTTCTCCAACTTCAAGTGTGTTTCTATGCATTTCTCCGACGGCTGAGTTTTCTTCCCATTTCTCCTACGAGACTCGCAACTTTTCTTTGCATTTGTTCTTATTTCTGATGCTTCTCATATTCGAAGGATGAGATTCTTATTCGGATGAGAGTGTCCTCATCCGAATGAGAGCTCTTTTTAAAAAAGAAAAAATGAAGAAAGCCCACAACCTCTCATCCTCAACTCTCATTCGAATGAGAGTGTCCTCATCCGAATGAGAGCTCTCTTTTTATTTAAAAAAAAAACACACACACACACAAAACCTGAAGAATCAATGAAGTTACTAGGAAGAAATAAATACACACACACACACACTCTCTCTCTCTCTCTGTGTTTTTTTTACCGAATGAGGACAATCTCATCCGAATGAAAGTCTCATCCTTAACTCATTCGATGAGAGCTTTTTTTAAAAAAAAAAAAATCTCAACTCTCATCCTCAACCCATCCGAATGAGGGTTGGGGATGAGAGCTTCTTCCTCACTTGAAGCTCATCACTCAAAGATGTTCTCACATTAATTTAAGCCCCATTAAGCAGACATGAGCAAGAAGATAAATAGCTAAACACACACACACACACACTTGATCTCTCTCTAATTTCACACTCATTGACATGAATTGCCGACAACAAATAATGCAGCATAAGTGTGTGATCATTGTCGGAGTAAGTCCTTCTGGTCTCTCTTTGGTTACATGCTTAACGTGAAGATCTATTCCCTTCGTCATCCTTGAAAGAGATGATTGTTTTGGTTCTTTATGGAACAAATATTCCTACAATCATCTTCACCTTCACCTCAGAAAGCAATTCTGTGAGCTTCCTCACATGTCTTTCCCACATTCTTATCCTCAGTACGTCCCACACTCTTATATGCATTTAATCATAATTCCAAATACAATTGACAAACCAGACTATGTGATAACAAAGTCAAATTCAATATAATAAATCATTCGGATAACTATATGATAACAAAATCAAACTATGTGATAACTCCATCTCTTTTCATGGTATTGACAAATTCAATATAGTAAATGAAATTTTGATATATCAACGTTAACAACTATACATTAGGTATTGACAAAATTCGTATAAGGAATGACAACAAACTAGACAGACTAACGAAACTATTCATTTGAATGAATCACTTTTATCATTCAAATGAAGAACTTATCTTCAACTCATTCGAATAATCTCTTGAGATAACACTCAACGTTAACAACTATGCATTAGGTAATGACAAATTCAGCATAGGAAATGATGACAAACCAGATAGGGTGTATCAGAAAAAGCATGGGATGCTAAAAATAAATTGAAATAGGGTGTACTCTTTAACCTGACTAGATTAATGGAGCAACTAAACAAATCTAGAACTGTAAGTATACTATATCACCTGATCTTGTTTAAGGTATATGTGTATTCATTTGAGCAACATTTTGTTTGTCGATATGCATATAACTATGTGATGTATCAAAGACCTACTACAAACATATTGAAATGCCAAATACTTTAAAAGTATTGTTTTGAGAACCTATACAAGGTCCACTTGATGATGCTTATGCTACTACAATCAGGAATCTTGAGGGACGTCTCATGCTTTATGTACCAAATATGATTCCAGCATTTGATAAGGGAAGATTTGACACCTTTGTCTGTGTCTTCTCCGGTAGGTTGAGACACGGACCATCTCATACAAATACACACTCCATGTGAAGAATGATTTTCATTCGGAAGACAAATATGGGTAATCCGAATGAATATTAAGACTCAAGTATTATCTACCTATTATCATACCTCATTCAAATTTCCTCTATTACACATTCAAATGTATTTCTCATCTTCACGTTATCCGGATGTGAACTCGAGATAAAGCCTACATCTTTCCTAATTCATTTGAATGAGTATTGGTCCTCATTCGAATGAATGGTTCATTTTTCCGAATATTCTGCAGCAGCATAAACACTTCATTCGAATGTGCTCTTCTGACCATTCAAATGAGTTTTCCATCCTCAGCATATTTGAATAAAGACTCACGATAAGACGCACAATTTTCCATAATTCATTTGGATGAGCAGTCTAGTTCATTCGAATGAGCCCCTTATTTTTCAAAAGAAAAAAATACACTTCATTCGAATGAAGTTTCTTACCAGTCGAATGGATTTCCCATCTTCACCGTATTCGAATATGGACACGAGATAGAAGTTGCAATTGTTCAGGATTACTTGTTTTTTCATTCGAATGAGCTCATTACCCATTCGAATGAATTCCTCTTCTGCAGCTTATTCAAATGAGGCCTAGAAATAGAGCACGTGTTTTTTCAATAATTCATTCAAATTAACTATCCTTCATTCGAATAAATTACATATTTTTCAATCTTACATTTATTGCAGTTGCAACGTTGCTCACCTTATCATATCTATTGCACATTAATAATTTCAATATGGTGTTTTAGACATGGTTTTGGGATTAGAGTAGTAGTACACAATGAGCATGCGTAATGGTAATATCAGCATCTTGGAGTATTCTGGCTAGCTGTCTCTCCATTCTGAGAATAAGTTGTTGCCTAACAGCATTCAACATCATTCCGCTTGCTACCATTTTATACACCACATTCCACACCTCAGACATGTTTGTTTTACACCATGCTCTCACGAGCAGGTTATATGTCTTGAGATTGGGTTTTACATTTCCCTCTCTTGTAATCATGTCCAGTAGCTTCATTGATTCTTCAGGTTTTGTGTGTGTGTGTGTGTGTGTTTTTTTTTTAAAAAAATAAAAAGAGAGCTCTCATTCAGATGAAGACACTCTCATCCGAATGAGAGTCTCATCCTCAACTCATCCGAATGAGAGTTAAGGATGAGAGGTTGTGGGTTTTCTTCGTTTTTTCTTTTCTAAAAAGAGCTCTCATTCGGATGAGAATACTCTCATCCGAATAAGAGTCTCATCCTTCGAATATGAGAAGCATCATAAAGAAGAACAAATGCGAAGAAAAGTTGCGAGTCTCGTAGGAGAAATGGGAAGAAAACTCGGCCGTTGGAGAAACGCATAGAAACACACTTGAAGTTGGAGAAACACAACCGTAGGAGAACGTTGTGAGTGTCATCAAATCGAAGAAAAGGAAAGAAATACAAACTGATTATTTGAGATAGCTAAACAAATAAGGGCAATTTGGTATTTTCGCTAAGATTTCAAAATTCCTATTTGGTCCAGAGTCCTAATTTGGGAATATGGAAATTGGAGATCCTGAAATGTCCTTTCTCAATTTCAAAGGTTTTTTTCTGGGATTTTCCCTAATATTTATTTACATATTAAATTATTTAAGAAAACATCTTCCGTAATGGGACATGTGTTCCTGCTTTTTGCATATACCTTTGAAATGGGCCTTTTACACAAATCCAAGGTAAGACCCATGCAAAATATGAACCCAGTGAAAAGTACAGACTGGGCTAGGGTTTATATCTAGTTTTAACTCCTCGATTCCGTTCTCAACCCCTTGTGTGCCGTCCTGCGGAAGCTCAGAGCCAGTTGGATTAGACGGTCACGCTCTTCACAATGGTACATACTCTCTCGAATGATATTGTATAGGTTGTGCATCTCGCTTTTATTTTGTAACCGATGAAGTTTCTTTTTCTTAGCTTTGTTGATCAGCTTAAGCGGCATACACATTTCAATCTCAGTTTGTAATAGAAGTACTAGAATGGGTCAATATAATTAGCTTAATTTATACACTTTTTGATACGGGAACAATATTTCATTGTCGCACTTTTGTCAGGATTGTTTATTGATTATATTTTCATAGTCATTCCTGAAATATTGCCCAAACGAATAAATTTTTCAGTGTCAGGCAGATTTCCTGAGTGTTTGAACTCCAGAAATATGAGAATTATACATCCAAACACAGCGTTTGAAATTGAATATTGTTGTAATTGAGATGCAAGCTTCCGCTGATTAATGTTGGTGAAAAATTGACTAGTTTGAATGACCTGCTTGGAAGTTTAATCGTGGTTAAAGACCGATGGTGTAGACTGGATTAGCTTGGATGCATAATTTCCATATAGGACTTAGTCGTCCATCATGTTTTAGTTCCTCAAACATCAATGCCTACTATGGCCGCCTACATATTGTCTGTTTTGCTTGAACTGCGCTAATTCTTATGTAAATATCTTTGCTTGTTCAATACAGCCTAAGCAAATCCATGAGATTAAGGACTTTCTTCTCTCTGCCCGGAGGAAAGACGCAAGGTCAGTGAAAATCAAGAGGAGCAGAGATGTTGTTAAGTTCAAGGTTCGATGTTCTAAGTATCTCTACACACTCTGTGTGTCTGACCAGGAGAAGGCTGATAAATTGAAGCAATCACTTCCTCCGGGTCAGTAATGTATATAGTTTATTATTTTCTAACTCGAATACTATCAACTATCTCTGTGCAGCTAATGCTAGTTGCTTTCATGCCTTGTCGTAGTCTCCATTCTTCCTTATCAGACCGAACAGTTTTAGTATGATGTCTTGTATTGTATGTGGCATGCCAACTAGTGATAACTCTAGGTAATTAATGTGATACGAAAAGTTTGTCTTCGTTTCATGGTTGTTCAAACCAAGAGACTTGACACGTGCTCTATATTCAATCTCGAAGCTGATATGTCATTCATATACCTTGGATACATTTTCTCCTTGTTTTGGATTTATTTATTTATTTGAGATCTTAATTGAAGTAATGAGGATAGGGTTGGAATGGTGAGTTTTAATCATATTCAAGATATGCTTGATTCTTTTGGAGTTAGTCCATGGTACTGTCGAAATGGCGTCTCTTGTTAACTTCAGTTTTATTCTTCTGGGGTTTCACTATGGTAAATTTAGACCCAAAGGTGTTTTAATTAATGCCTAAAAAGTTGAACAGGAATTAGTTTGTAAGTTAGACAAGAATTAGTTTGTTATGTGATGTTGACCATTGTAATCTCTTTAATATTTGCAGGTTTGAGCGTTCAAGACCTGTAAAAGCACTGAGAGTTGGAGCAAATTGCTAGCATTTTTTTTCTAGTTTTCTGATGCCTGTTTCTCTGTTGTTGAAACTGAAGATTTTGTATCGTTTAGTGAGTTTTTGGGTAGACATGTGCTTATCTTCATCTATTGAAGAGAAATTTGGTTGTCTCGTGAAAAATTTCAGACTTTAGTGCTATAGATTATAGAATGACACATCAATTCATTGTCCATTTGATTTGGCTACCAAGAACATTGCGTGGAAATTTGCAGCATGTTAAAAATTCTGCCACAAACTAGGCAACCGTTCTATTTAACAAATAGGGAATTCATTATTCATAAAATGTACAAGTTAATAGTCTTATTTTCAAGACTTTAATCTTGAATACTGGCAAAAAAAAAGAAATCTTGTACACTATACGAAGTTTTATGGAAACTTTTTCCAGAGGAATTGAGGCGGGTTGGTGTATATCAACTTTTGCCCTTTTTGTTGAACCCACCATTTTTTTCCTGCTTTCTTGTGCAAAGCCTCCTTAAAATAGCTTCTTTTTATGATTTAATGCGATTTGGATTAGCGATAGATGCTATTGCATAAATGTAATTTTGTAACACTAATATTAACATGACCTTGGTTCATGTGTTCTTTCAAATGCAACAAGTGATTATAAATGTGGAAAAATCATTTTGTAATAATTTTTTAGTTATGTATACTTTTAATTTTGTAGGTTGTTAATGTTCTTAATAAAGTTAAATAGTTACTTGAAGAAAGGGAAAACCATATTAAAGATACTTATACTTTTCTTAAATTTTTAATTTGCTACCTGTGTGTTTATTTTTTTTATTAAACATTTAATTTTGCATTAACAGATTAAAGTTATTGTAGTTAATTGTGTTAATAAAGTAAAATTAAAAGATTTAATCAATAGAAAAATACATACATGTATCAAAATCAAAATTGAGAAAAATTGTATGTACCTTTAGTATGATTTTCCCTTCAAAGAAATAAGAAAGTACACGTATCTAACTAATAATTGAAAAAAATATAGGTGCTCATACAATAGTTTTTTTTTTTTTAAATAAAGTTATCTGAACATGAGATTAGATCCCAACAAAAAGAAACGTTATGGCATTTTCTCAAGAAAGAAATGGAATAGAAAACATTATGGTTATCTCAAAATGTTAAGTTAATATCGTATGAATGAGGAAAAAAGGACCTTCCAAAAGTCAAAGCATGCCCTAAGTAGTAAACACGACAGAAGATTATATCATTTAGAAGCCAAAGCAATTTCCTAAGTAGCAAAGACAGTAGAGCATTATACCCTTCAGAAGCCAAAGCGATGACCTAACAGCGGCACACAGAATATGATTCCAGTTTCCATTGATTTATTCATTTTTCTCCATTAGATTTTGTTTGGGGAGAAAAAAAACAATTGACTCATTAGTTCATAATTTTCACCATGAAACACAAGGTATAAGAGAAATTGGGCTCTCATACCACTCAGAAAAAACTTTTTAAAAGTGACTTTAATATTTCTTGTTTCTTTAATAGCTAATTATGATAGTTCATTCAACATATCCTAGTAAGTATTTATTATTATTAGCTTCCTTAGTTCTTACAATAGCCTACACGCAAGCTTCTTCTTTGTATTGTGACGAGTGTAGTTCTCATTTATTTATGGGAACATCCCATATAAATATCATCAATATATATATATATATAAAGTAATGGTTAAATAGTTTATGTAATTTGATTTTAATCATTCAAGTTTAAAACTATTGGTTTTAGTCTATCAAATTTCATTTTATTTAAAACATTGATAGTTATAATCTAATGAAAATCTGGACCATTTTACCTCTTAGACTGATTAAAACTACTAGTTTTAAATTTAATTGAATAAAACTAAAATAAGGACAAATTTAAGTTATTAAATATTGCATTAACCCAAAAATCAAGAAATTGCTAATCTCAATTTGACAAGTGTCAATACAGAACGAGAGTACCACCATTTTGGGATATATAAATCTTTGATTTTACCGTAATACCCCTCAAAATCTCATGATTTTACAATAATGCCCCTTCGGATCTCCCTCGTTAAAACCTCACCATGCTCTCGACACCCAACCTCAGGGAAACTCATAATATGCCCCGACATTAAGAACAACCTTGAAGCTACTGTGTAACATTGCTGCTACCGGAAACCTCACCTCTCACCTGTTGTTGGAATATTTTTAAAATGAAAAGATATAATTTTTAAAAATAATATTCTTAAATATTAAGAAATTTATATGAATGATCGTGCAAATGATTATAACATTAAAAGTCAAACTCTTTAGATTCTAACCACACATATGAAAGATTATAACTAAATGTCACCTGGTGAAAGATTGTGTTGTTTTTAATAAACCCTACATGTCATAAAAGGTGTAACTCTTCATGTAAAAATTATTTTAAATGAATATTAATTATTTACTTATTTAATTGTGTTGGTTATTGGATTCATTAATCTACCATGTGTTTATGATTTTTATTGAAAATGTATTTAATTCAATAAATATTACTTCAAGGCATATCTCCATGTTCTATTAATACCATCTATATCACTTCATTTAGGGACATACTACAATATAAAATATCAAACTCATTCCTTGTCTTTTAATTTATATACAGATAAAATCAAATATCATTTTGCAAAAGCCATTGTCTTGGCTTGAGTGTTAAGAGTGTAATATATGTTCAAGGGGCTTCATTGTATCATGTAAGAAAATCAATGGTTAACCAAACTTGCACTCGATAATATAAGAATAGGTGAGGGTGAATTAAGCCTATAGAAAAGTATTGCATATGCCTTGAAGACATCATGCGCAACTTTCTTCATAATCTTTTCTTATAATTTTTAGAGAACCATTCCTGCTAACATCACCAACTCTTCTCAACTAATTAAAAAGGAAGAAGAAAACCAAAGACTTATTCTTGACACAAATGACAATCTTTATTTCTCATATGAAGGTAATGACTGATGAGCAGCGGATCACTTACCTACCAATCTATGAAATATCTACCCCATAGTGCAATTCAAAGTCAACCAAGGAAAAAAAACAGGGAAGGTTTTTTTTTTTTTTTTTTTTTAAAAATAATCTTTGCATCTATAAGCAGCTCATGGCATCCCCAATGTTTCAACATGAATATATGCCAAATCAGTTGTCAAAGTCCATTAGGAACATAAATAAATTATTTCACCCTCCATTTTTCAGCCTAAACCACAATAAAATCTTAATGCAAGTTCCGTAAAAAAAAAATAAAAGAAGGATGATGATCGATCATGGTAGGATGTGAGGCTCATTTATATATATATATATATATATATTTGGAGGGGGGGGGGAGGGAATAGGGAATGATATGAAGGTGAGGGGCGGTAAAGGTGACATTCAATTTTGCAATTTTGTGAACGTAGATATAGATTTAGGATTTGTTTGGCAATCACTTAAAACGCACTTTTACACAAGTCGAGACAAAACTTCTTTCACATACTTACCTCGGATTGCGTAAAATCATTTAAAAAAGCTATTCCTAAACATACCCTTAGTACTATAAAGTATTTTTTTTATATCGATTTAATATCATAAAGTATTTTTTCAAATGGTTCTAGCATCCTAAAATATTTTTTATTCTTTGGTATTAAATGGATTCAAAAATATTTTAAAGTGGTATTAAATGGATTCAAAAATATTTTAAAGTTTTAGATGCAACTAAAAAGTTCATGATGCTGAATGCACCAAAAAATACTTTAAGATGTTATGTGTATTGCAAAATACTTTAGTACACAGGGTTTGGATGTAGTTGAGAAAATAATTCAAAGTGTTAACCCATTTTATGATGCCCACTTTGAAATCATCACCTAACAATTGCCGCTTTTAGGGAAAAAATGAGCATGATGGGAACTAGAAGAGCTGGGTGTCAGTTGGCCCCCTCAGCCATGCTCCAGCTGATCCTCAAATTTGGAGTCATTTCCAAATGTTTTTTTTTTTTTATATTTTTATCATTAAATCATATATAAAATGAGTGATATTTTTATATCTTATTGGTAAAAAAGTGTAATTTTCAAAGATTTAATACATTAAATCAAGAAGAAACTAAATAATTTTTGAGTATTAAATCTTCAGAAAAACATCTAGGATGACTCCAAATTTGAGAGAGAAAGAAAAACAATGGTGAGGGGGTGAGCAGTCAACATATAGCAGTCAACATATTGCAATGTTGTGAAGGTGAGAAAAAGACAAGTTAATAATGCCACGAATGGCAACTTCAGGTGCCCTAATCAAAAAGCCAACATGTCACTCACGTTATGCTCCGCAAGGGATAATTGGACTCCCCAAGTGAGTGTCGTCTCGAACTCATGACTTGTTGGGTGCAGCATAAATGTTAACCATTTATCCGTATCAAGCAAAAAAAAATCAAGCCAAGACCTCGAATGGCACATGTCAGTCATGTTAAATCAGACTAAACCTGTCTTTTTACAATTTCAATACATTCTTTTACATATCTTTTGGGACTTCATGTCAATTTGATAATTCCAAGAATCCTAACATTGATAATTTGTCTTCCATTGATTTTGGGTGTAATTCTCCTCCGTGTGTCTGGCCCCACGCGCCAAGTATCTTTTTATTTAAAAAATTATGTATTTATTAAGGATGAGATATATATATATATATCTATGTTAGGATCAAATGCTTACCACTGAGATTTAGAAATTATGAAATAATAATTCTGATAAAAATATTATAAAGCAAGGAGGCTCAATCCCTATAACAATTTTTTGGACTATTCTAGATCTGAAGTGTATATACTACATTTTATATCCTTTTTTGTTACTGTTGATGCATTCCTTGTGAGTTATCGGTAATGTTGGGTAAAATGTGTCCTTTTTGCTGCATTGAGTCCATTGATGGGCTTTGGTATTGTTTCATTTCTCCTTTTTGCTGCATTGAGTCCATTGCATCCTTTATGAAACAAATTAAATCTCTTTGGAGTGCTTTCCGTTAAAAAAAAAAATTATGTAATGTTGAGAGACTTAGGCTGTGACATGGTGGTGGGATGATAGGAAATGTTGTGTGAATGCATGGGTAGGCAAGATTTATGGATTTTGCCATGTATTTAAATTTTATTATATATATTGATAATGCAATGGTACATCATATCTAGTATGCAAGATTTATATTAGTGATGGTTTTTTAAATATCGTGTATTGTTTTACTCTAGAATTACTAAAAAATAACTTCTAACAGAAATTTGAGTACAGAATAATAATTTTAAAAACTTTATTATTAGTTATGAAAAATCCCTAATAAAATTTTTTTTTAGAACTTCAAATCCTATCATTTATTTTTGGTAGCAATGAGGGAGTGTTGGAGTGGATGAAGAAAAAAGGGAGCAACTTTAGATACAACCCGTGGGGGACAGGGGCAGCAAGATATAAGTAATTGATATCAATTGTTAATAATTTCTTTTCCTTTTCTTTTGGGGGGTGGTTGAGAGAGAGAGAGTGTGTGTTTTCTTTAATTATCTTTTTTCTTTTTTATTTATGTGGAGAAGATATGGATCTTGAATTGAATTAGTTGGTTGGTGGGGTTGAGGATAAGTAGTTGCCATATGTTTGTCGAGCAAAATTTTGATATGTTTATATATGTGCTTATATTTAATAAATGAGTCATCCCTATATATATGTCTCCACACTCCATACGCTGAAAGTAAATCCCAATGTGCATACATTTATTAAATTACAAAATTTATGAATTGTGTTTTCAATGTTTTCTTTCTCAGAGTTGTATTTGAACTGCAAAACTAAAAGATGGAGAAGGGAAAGAAGTTAGAGAAAAGGAAGAGGAGAAAAGAAAAAACTGGACTAAGGGCGCCAAGCTTCTCTAGTTACAATTTGTTTACTGAAGAATTTCACAAGAAGGAGTATGAGAAAAAGCAGAAGCAGAAGGAAAAGGGGAAGGGGGTGATGGTGAGGATGTGAAGTCATTTAAAGAGATCAATAAAGAAGTGAGAGATGCTTGGAATAAGTTTAACGATAAGAAGAGAGAGCAATACAGTGAACGAGCTAAGGCATTGAGAACCCAAGGTAAAGGGATGCAGTATGTTGTTCCCTTCCACACAAGTTCATGGAAATTTGCAATACCATTAAGGGTAGACCTAAGTTAATGGAAATGCTGAAGAAAATTGGGTTTGACAAGTTCATGAATGTTTGTTGCCATGTTATAAACCGTGACCTATGTGCTAAGTTCATGAGATGTTTTGACCCTCCAACAAAGCAAGTCACAATTAGAGGGCAGACACGTTCTATGGGGCCAGAAGATGTGAGTGCATCGATGGGTCTACCTATCGGAGGTGATGAGATTGAAGTAAATGTTGATGATAAAGATCCTATTTTAAGTGATTTGAAGAGTGTATATGGTGGTGTGAAATACAAACAAATTGGAAAGCTTCTGTTGGGAAAATGTGATGTAAATTTTGAGTTCTACTTTGTTGTCTTTGCATTGGGAACCTTCTTAGCACCAAGTGGAAGCATTTATATTTGACCATGTTTTGAAGGTGATGACAATCACGAGGATGCACTTGATAGGTTTGATTGGTGTTCTTTTGTCTTCAAAGAACTTTGCAATTCAATTGTGAATTTCAAGAGGGATATTGGTAAAGGGAATGGTAAAGAGAGGAAAACGATTAGTGGATGTGTATGCTTCTTAATGGTAAGTGGTGTTTTTTTTGTTTTTTTTTATACACTAACTCCAGTAGACTAATGCTTGTTTGTTTCCTTCTTAAACAGTTGTTTTGTTTGCAACATTTCCCTTTGGGAAAACTAAAAGGCTCTAATGATGATGATGCCATGACATATTGGAATGACAATAGGGTGAAGAGTAGAGTAATGATTGAAAAAGAAAGTAGAAAAGGGCTGCTTCATGGTGGTAGAAATGAGCGTGGAATGGTTGTACAACTTCAATGTATAGACAAGCCTTACTCACCCGGTGAGAATGAAACATCTTTACTTTTTACATGGCATGATGTATTATAAGTAAATATCATATTGTTAATCAAAGTTCTATGTTTTGGAAATTACAAAGAACTTATGTTAGGCTAGTTTCCATGATTGGGGAGGAACTACTTGCTCTGCAAGATAGGCTGTTGAGTGTTAATACTGAAATTGGCCTACAAAAAGTTCATAACCAGGCGACCACATCTAAAGAAGATGTTGAGGAGATAGATGGGGAGGAGGGTTCTGAAATTGAAGAGAGTGACAATGATGATGACGACAAGGATGAACATGAGAGCGAAGGTGAAAAGAACATAGAATTTGTGGATGCAGATTCAAACAATCAAGGAAATGAAGATGATAACGATCAGGAAGAATATGAAGGTAAGGGAGATAAGGATGGTAGACAAAGTCCCATAATACTAGGAAGACCGAAAAGTCCGAAAATCTCCAAGGATTGATACACAGAGGAAGACTAGGGGGAAGAGGAAATATGAAGACAAATACATTCTATTTCAACTGTGTACAAACTCTTGTACAAAAGAAGAGGTGATCGAGTAAGTTTTACATATTTGTGGTTGTTGGATACTTTAATTTTATGGCATAATGATAATTGAACTGATGTGCCAATTGTTTTCATTAAGGGAATGTGTTGCGATGCATGTCAACTTCCTCACAAGGAAATAGTTGCAATGTCTCTATCCAAAAGCATGGATTAATAGCACTGTAAGTGAATCCTACACCATGCCAAATAATTCTCTGCATTCTTATTTGTCATTTTTGTAGTGATGGCTCTTTTGTATGCATATCATGTAGATGGTTTCAATGGTGGCCAAGATTTTAGTTGCTGATCAAAAGGAGAATAGTGGGAATGTTAGCAGACACATTTTCACATATGAATTCATGCAGAAAATAGTGGACAATCTTAGTAAATGGAGCTTGCAAGGAAATAAAGCCGAAATCCTTCCTGAACACCTAGGATATAACATTGGGGATTGTGACTTCATATTATATCCGGCTATTAAATATAGCCACTGGTTTTGCTATGTTGTGTAGCCAAAATCCATGAAATTCTATGTACTTGACTCAAAGGTCATGTCATCACATATTTGAGGCAGCAACATGTTGGGGAGAAACCAAAGCCATCAAAGAAAAAGTGAAGAGGAGAAATTGATCCAAAGGAATATTTGGCTGTCCAAGTTGTAAGAAATACCAACTTGTCTACAATTGTATTTTTTAGTTATTGGTTACAAAGATATTTTTGTGCTTGATGTGGTTTTCATATTTGCAGAGAGATTGCTTGCTTAAAATTTTTCAAAGTGTTAAGCCAACCTTGTTTGAGAATGAGGAACACATCACAAATGAGGTGATATGGTCAAAAGTCCATGTACAATCTGACATGTGAGTTTGTTGCACTTATTAATTTCTTGTCTGTATGTGATGATTTTAAGATAGATAATTTCATTTTTATTTTCAATACCATTACAATTGTAGTCACTCCTGTGGTGTGCATCTTTTCACGTGGCTACAAATATGGGATGGAACTGAGCAAGATGCTGAAGGTTACACCATGCCACACTACTCAATGAATGATTTCATTGAAATCAAAGTTGGTTTGTTGTGGTGACTTGTTAATCACCCTCAAAACATACATGCTGAGAAGGTTATGTCATTGCTAGAGCGAAGTCGTTACGGTGGAAGATGGAAATAAAACTTCAGTGTAATTTACATTTTTTGTGTAATCTCCAATGTGTGGAGGGTAGTATTCGTTAGGTACTTTCTGTAGTTGCCATGTATAATTATTAGTATTCGAATGCATACTTGGTGTAATGTGTTGCTTTAGTGGGAACCCACATATATCATTGAGTATACAAGTTTAGTTAACAAATATTGACATATAGATTGTGATTATGTTGACAAGTACAAGTGAGTTAATTAACAACCACATGTGGTTGTATTAACAACCCCATGTGCTTGTGTTTACAACTCCATATGCCATTAGCCCACAAATAACATTTGGTTTATTACCAACAGTGAGTATTAACAACCAGATGACCATATTGACAAGTCCAAGTATGAGCATTAACAACTTCAACTATGTTTTCTAACAACCCCATATGCATTGAAAACAACATTTATTAACAATCCCATCCGATATTAACAAGATCACGACAGAGTAGTAACAACATCTGAGGGAATTAATAACCTCATCTGAGTGCATTAACAATCTCATTTGAGTTCATCAACGACCACTTCATAATGATTAACAACCCAATCTAAGTGCATTAACAACTCCATCTGAATGGATTAACAACCCATCTAAGTGTATCAACGACCATTGCACCATAATGCTTAAGATCAGCATAGAGTATTAACAACTCCATCTGAGTGAATTAACAGCCCTATCTGAGTGCATTAACAACTCCATCTAAATGGATTAACAACCCCATCTAAATGCATCGATGACCATTTCACCATAATGATTAACAAGATCAACGCAGATTATTAACAACTCCATCTGAGTGAATTAACAACCCAATTTGAGTGCATTAACAACTCCATCTAAATGGATTAACAACCCCATCTAAGTGCATTGACAATCATTTCACCGTAATGAATAACAAGATCAGCACAGAATATTAACAACGCAATTTGAGTGAATTAACAACCCCTTGGCCATTACCATATCAATAATAATGTGTGTCAGTATATTGACAAGTTCAGAATCTTTATACCACCAAAAGGTTCAGTATCAACAATACCAATCGACATAAATCAACCATACAAAAGCTTTAATTAATTAAAAGCTTAATTCCAAATTAACAATTATGAGATAACAAATAAATCTGTAATACCAAAATATATTCATGTATGAACAATATCAGTACATCCACTAACAAGCTCAGGTGAATGTACTAACAAGTATAAGTGCCTTATATAACAAGTCTTAGTGAGTACATTAACAAGTTTTGTTGTGTATACTAACAACAGATTATATACAAACTTTCCAATAGTAAGAAATGTAAGTTGGATACAACAGTTGCACTATTATATCCAACCTTCATTTATATATTCAAATGCATCTACAGGGTATTAACTCCCTATTCACATACTGGAAACAAAAATCTAATGTCCTAGATTTCTATGTACAATTTCAAAAAAAATATAAGTATGAGATGCATTTTCCAAAAGAGAGACACAACCATAAGCTTGTTTTAGTTTGGATTCGGTTTTTTGCAGGTCTTCATAGTGTGTCCTTGCCCTCTGCACCTGTCACAGTAATAAATCAACTTGTTTTGATATTAAGTTTCAATCCTCCATTTCATTGGCCTTCCCGGAGGCCTCATTGTGATTGGTGGTTCTAACAACGTTTGAGTCAGTAGTTGAGTAATAGTGGATTCATACCATGGGCAATCATGTGTTGCTACTAGCTTCATAAGAGCTGCATATATCTTTTCTTGAGTAGACAATTTGTAGCAATCTTCCACATACATGTAGACATTACGGTGAAGTGATTTGATTGCATCACATGCATGTGAACAAAGAATTCTACTCATCTGCCATGTCAAGTAAGTACATCTGTGCGCCAAAAGATCAATTGTTAAATAGGTGAATCGGTTGTTGTAAGCCGTTATAACTGAAATATTATCATCACCATAATAGTCATACTCCATATTTCCAGCCCTACTAACTTCTTCCATCAACTTCATCTCAATATTTGGTCTTATACCATTTTTCCAGTTAGTCATTGCTCCTTGCATGCAACTAGCTTCTTTACCAATTTTTCTTGATGCTCTTGAATGAAAACATCAACATTGTCTTGCCTTTCATCCACAACCCATGCATTGAATGACTCTACCAGATTTGATGTTATTTTGTCCCACCTTTTGTGAGGGAACTTGCTTTGAGCCCATCTCTCTACTTCTTCGTCCGTCTCAATCCATTGTGCCAAGTGTATAGAGAATAATTTTAGTTGTCCCAATGCAACTTTATATTCATGTTCGTTCCTTGAATAACCAATTGCATCAAGCATCTTTAGTATATCATCCTTGTTATTCCCACCAATTCGTGTCCTTCCTTTGTTGCACTTTACATATTCTGCACAAAAATTTTCTTTCACATGCCTACAGCAAAATGCATGTCTATCACCATCAAATATATGACAAACAACACTATTAATTGATGGATTCCTATCAGACATCTCCCTTCTACCTATGCAATCCTTCAAATTCTGGAGAAACCAACTCCAATTTACATGTGTTTCCCCGTCGACTATGGTATATACCAAAGGATACAATTAATCATTAGCATCATATGCATTAGCCAAACCAAAGTTCCCTTGTAAGGACCACTGAGATGACATCCATCTATGTAAAGTATGGGTCTTCACCCTTGTAAGAACCCTGTGATCGAGCATCCATAAGCAATGAAAACACTCTCAAAATTTTAGGGGCTAAGAACTTACATCTAGCAACCGTGTCTGGATCAGTCTCCACTAGCCTATCACATGTCCAAGGAATTGCCATGTATGAATGCTATGGCCGACCATGTATTTCCCTTAACGCTCTTTCTTTCTCCCTGTATGCTTGAGCATAATTTAGCTGCACCCCATATTCTGTATGCATGTCTCTCATAATATCATTTGCATTCTTATCAATGTAGCTGCACCCCATAATTTAGCTGCACCTCAAGCTATCCACCATGATTGATGATGTCAACTTCGATATTTTTGAATGAGGCACAACTAGATTGTCTTGTGCAGAATGTATGTGACCATCTCTCAAAGTCCTGATAATTAGAAATTCTGTATCTTGCCGTTCTCCCATTGAGTATGCTCCCAAGTACCATGGACATCCATCAACCATGCATTGTCTACTTGTTGTTTTTGACATACTTATATGCAAAATTATTGGCAACACTATACTTGTATAACGTTTGCCTAAGAGCATCTGCATTTGGGAAAAATTGTCCCTTTCCCATTATTAGTTCCTTCCACTTTACACCATTGGACTCAAGTCTTTTAGTTGGCATCATTTGGACAGCACATGCTAAAGAAGGTGATTCTTCATTATACATAGTATCTGATAAGCTGTCCAAACCTTCTGAACAGTAATCAAACCTGCATGAAAAATACACATACAATATGTTAGCTATGATAAGTTCACAATGCCTCTTTTAAAGTTTATTTTCTACAATGAACTATAACTTTCACATATTCCTCATCCCTTTGATCGTCTCTCACACACAATATAGCATCATCTTCAATTTCTCCTTCATCTACGTAGAGATGCCCACGTTCACAATTGAAATTAATTAAATGATCCATTCCTTCATCATCTAAAAGGTCCACAAATGTGCTTGTATCAAATTGTAACGTTAACTTCATAACACGTTGATTACTCTCTTTCCCCACCATTGAGGATATTTTTGTTCTCAATTTTTCAAAAGTTGTGCCTTTCTTAATTACTCTTGATCTGACTACTCCCCCAACATAGGTTGTATTGCCTGCTACACCCACTACAAACTGTCCACTTATGTGAAGGAAACAAAGTATGCTCTTTACGGAGGTGCCAGCTGTAACACCTCGTTTTTCACCTCTTTAACTTCATTAGAGACCACTATTGAACCTCTCTAATGATTTCCAAGGTTAAAATGGAGTGAGGAAATGAAATTCCAAAGTTAGCCAAAAGTCACTATTCATTTGGTAAAGATTCAGATTTTTAGGCCAACTTTGAAAATTCATAACTAATTCTAGAAACATCAAAATTTAGTGGTTCAAGTCTCTAAATGAAGCTTATGGAATTATATACAGGGGAAAAATACCAAGGTATTCAATTTCTTGCCCAATTAATACAGTTTAATACATGAACTTGGACTATTCATATGGTAAATTTTCATTTTTCCAGGTTTTTCTCCTAACTTTGGGAGACCATAACTTTTCGTACAATTGTCCAAATCCAATAATATTGGTCTCATTTTGAAGCTTACCATACGAACTATTTATCTGGAAAATTTAACATTATTTTAACATCATTTGCTATTTTTT
The DNA here is from genome assembly GCA_006871305.1 of Vachellia collinsii. NCBI lineage: Eukaryota > Viridiplantae > Streptophyta > Magnoliopsida > Fabales > Fabaceae > Vachellia > Vachellia collinsii. The sequence goes on from QFDD01120279.1 coordinate 27,940, forward strand.
TCCAGCAGCTTAAAGTTAGGGTCTTGGCAAGGGTGTTGGACCCCTTTTAGGCCTCTTTAGCCTGTTCAACTTCTAACTTAACATACATGATTCCATTCCACATAATTCCT
>QFDD01120280.1:0-18978 GCA_006871305.1 Vachellia collinsii
AAAATTATAAATATATTAATTAATTAACCTTTTAATCTCTAAAAAAATTGACTACATTAATTAAGGAGTATATATAGTGTTATATACCATGGTGTTTATAATAGTCTCATGCATATGTCGTGTGTTCTGAGCTGCATGATTTCTTGAAGTTTTTTCTTCTGACAAAGCATCACTACCATTCCAGCTACGCATTTTAAATCAACTGCATTAAATTAATCAAATCAATGACTTTGGAAAGCGTTAAATAAAAACGAGGGACTTAGTATGAGGCCTCAATTATTCAAGTAACTGTTTCTGAAAGTGCGAGAGAGTGTGATTACTACTGCTTTTACTACTACATTTTCTGGTTTCTGGGTGTATTGAGATTTGGCTGCTTCATTTGGAGAAGAACTTAAAGCTCAATACATCAGGTTAGCATTTGTCTGGCTTTATTAATTTGTTAATTCAGTTTTTAGTCTCTGACCATTTACTGTGTATTGATTTGGACATGATCTTGTGTGTGTCAGTTTATATTATGATTCTTGATCTTGAATAGTGTTAATTGTTATGAGTCTGATATATATTAGTGGTGAGAGAGAGAGAGAGAGAGAGAGAGTACGTATACTTTGGAAAAGTCAATTCAAGCTAGAAGTTAGCACTTATCTGAAACTGTGAGATGAGCTAGGCATATCCCTCATATACCAAACAAGAAAGGAGAAAGAAGATGAAGAAGTGAAATTAGTATTTGCGCTTGTGGGTTATGTTAGAAGGAGATCATTGAAAATTCTGAGAAAGAGAGATAGAGTTGTGTTTGGATTTTGTTAATTATTCAACCACTTCTTGTTTCTTATGTTCTTGCCGTTTTTTCCTTCACTCTCACTGCTAATTGCGGGTCACAAAATTTGCAATATCTATCAAATTATTGATATTGTTCTTTCTATTTCATGGCCGAAGGTAGATTGGGGAAGAACGATTATCAGACCCATCTTTTGCTTAATTTCCTCAAAAAATTACAGGTAAAGCTTAGCCTTTTCAATATATCTATTAGTAAATTTGGTTGTTGATACAAGGTTTAGTTTGTAATATAATTTCATTTATTACTTATTATGGTTACGACTTTTCACCGAAAAAATAACAACTTTGAACCATTTGAACTGCATAATAAAAAACGTAATTTCAAAACTTTTATAATGATTATTGAATTATTATTCACTTGTTAAATACTGAATTTTCTGAAAATTTTAGAATATTATAGCTAATTCTAAAAAATTCAGAACTGTCTAGAACTATTGAAAACCTCCACTCAAGGACAATATGACTTGACCCCTTGCCCCACTTAACTTTTCCAGAAAATCCTTGGAATCAAATATGTACACTTTAATGATCTTTTTGAGTAATACAAGGGTGTCTCAAATCTCACGTTGCTTTGGTGAGAGAAAGATCAATGATATATAAGTATCTAATGATTATGATGGGTTAAAAGGGTTAAAAGGAAGGTGAGCCTTATATACATAATAACAAGCCATCAGAAGATTGAAAATTGATGATTTGCCCCACTGCATATGAAATAAAAAACCACCTTGCATATATAATGAATACCTATAACTTCTTTCAAAATTGGGAAAAATAAATAAAGTGGCAAAATAATAATCATACAAGATGTAACAGGGGTGAGATTCAAGGGAATGTTTGTAGCAAAACAATAAATAAAACATCAAATGCAAGGTTATTTCCTAGAAGCATGTAAAGCCAAGAGATAAAACATTAGCTTACCAACACCAGCTATGTACGGCTTCTTGTCTTTAATATAAGACATATTTAACTAATTTAGAGAAATTAATATAGCATATATTAGATTATCTCTTTAAAATATTTATGTTTATCATTAGGTTATATATCAATTTACAAATTAGTTTTTTAAAAAAATGATAAATATATACTTTAATTAATTTATTTACTTTTCTTAATCTTTCAAAATTATTCAATTACATCTTATATTAAGGATTAGAAATAGTACTACACAAGTGCATCACATACTTCAAGTAAGGATATTACACATGTTTTAATGCACTTCCGAAAATAATACGAGACTCAACACACTTATGATGAAAAACTTATAGGTATTTTTCACTTTCAACCTTAGTTTTGAACTTGAAGTACTACGTCAACTAAAATTTACCATGTATGTACAACAGAGCTAAAAAAAATTGAAGTAGACTATCTTTTGACACCTAATACAAAGATTTAGATGGCTCCGTAGTATTAAGACTTGGATTACTTAAGAATGCATGAAGTATGATTATCCACTAATTAATAAACGTTGCATCCAACAGGATTATATCATCACCATATATACAGGCCTACATTGTGATTTCGGTGGCAATGGATTTGGTTATTTCTGTTGCGGCTACTATACTGAACAAGTTAGTGGATGAAGCAATGCTTCAAGCTTGTTATCCTTTCCGCTTCAACAATTATGTCAAAGAGCTTGAAACAGAAAAGGAGAACCTGCAATCAAAGATACAAGAGGTTATAGATCGTGCTAAAGATGCTAAGAAAAGAACTCACAAGGTTGTTAGTGAAGTTGAGAAGTGGTTGGACGAAGCAAACTTTCTGATGGCCAGAGTGGTGGAGCTGCAAGAGAAAACAAAGAAGAGAAACAAGACATCTTGTCTTAAGCACTGCCCAAACTTGATCAGCCGTTACTATCTTGCAAAGCAGCTTGAAGAGAAGACTAAGGAAATTATAAGGCACAATCAAGTTGAATTCTCAGAGTTCTCTCGAGTTGCTACACTTGTAGGTATGAACTACTTTTCCTCGCAAGATTTTGTACATTTTGAGAGTAGAAAGGTAGCATATGATGGTCTTTTGAGGGCACTTAAGGATGATGAGATTCATATGATAGGATTGTATGGCATGGGGGGATCTGGGAAAACAACTTTGGTAAAACAAGTGGGAAAAGAAGCAGAGAAATTTTTTCACAAAGTAGTATTTGTGGTTGTGTCTAATACGGTTGATGTAAGAAAAATTCAGAGCAAGATTGCTGACCAGCTAAAGTTGGAATTGAACGAGGAGGAGAACCTTGAGCGAGCTCAACGCTTGTTCATGAGATTGACCAGTGGAGAAAGATTTTTGATTATTCTGGATGATGTGTGGGAGAAACTTGATTTTGTGGACATAGGGATTCCTATTGCTAATAATCAAACTGGTTGTACTACTCTTGTAACCACACGTAAATTTAATGTATGTGAATTGATGAATTGTCAGAAAATAATTCTCTTGGAGGGTTTAAATGAGGATGAATCATGGGCCCTCTTTCAGAAGCATTCTGGGTTATTTGATGATCACTCTCACACCTTGAAGGATATGGCACAAAAAATTACAAAAGAGTGTGATGGTTTACCTATTGCAATAGCAGCAGTAGCTAGTGCTTTGAAGGATAAACCTTATGATGAGTGGGTTGAAGCATTGAAAATATTGAGAGATCCAAGTTGGATAGATGTTGAAGAACGGCTAAAAAGTACATACAGATGTCTTCGATTAAGCTATGATAATCTAGAGAATGAAGTGGCTAAATCACTGTTCATATTGTGTTCTGTGCATCCAGAAGATTATGAAATTCAAGCTGATCAATTAATCAAAATCGGATTGGGGCTTGGTCTTGCTGGAGAGGTTCCCTCATATTGGGCAAGGACCCAAGTGATGAAGAAGAGCATAAAGAAGCTTATAGATTCGTGTTTGTTAGTAAAAGCTTATGAAGACAATGACGGTTATGTCAAAATGCATGACTTGGTTCGTGATGTAGCCCTATGGATGGCAAAGAAGGATAATAAGTTGATTATGGGACAACTAGAAGAAGATATGATAATAAAGGACAATGTGGTAAGATATTTATGGTTTGAAAAAGTTGATAAATTTCCTAATGAGGTAAATTGTCCTGAACTTGAGTTTCTTTATGTCTCCATATATTCAGAGCTTTGTTTGACTATAAAAGATGATTTTCTCCATGGTATGGAGAAGCTTAAAGTTTTGATTCTTGAAAATCTTATTTATCCAAAGGATCTAGCTCTTCAATTTCCCATTTCAGTCAGCTTGTTAAATAATTTGTGCTGTCTTATGCTATCTGGCTGGGTGTTAGGTGATATCTCTTTTATAGGGAGCTTAGAAAGACTTGAGTCCCTGACAATATGGGGTTGTTCTTTTGAAGAATTGCCAAAATGCATCATACTACAAAAAAAATTGAAATTACTGGATTTGTGTCACTGCAAAATTCAAAGGAATCCTTTTGAAGTAATGGCAAGATGTTCACAATTGGAAGTATTGTATTTTTCTAGCAATAGTGGTACAGATTGGGAGGACCAAAATAAAAATAGTGCTGAATTTTTTGATAAAATTAGCCCTACCGCACCAACAATATTGGAGAGTTATTGTATACATTTTGGCAGGATAGATGAAAAATTTGTGTTTTATAAAGAACTTGAGGACTGCAAATCTTTTGTTGCAAGAGGTTTATATATTGAAAATTTTGAGAATTGTATTTCAATTGGAACATGTAAGGATATGATGAGAAGGGTAAAGAGTCTTTCTTTAAGGGAAATCCCTAGAAGTTTGAAAAATATTATCCCTGACCTTTGGCAAACAATAGGAGGAGGTATGGATGAATTGACTCATCTTGCACTTCATAATTCAGATGGCATAGAATGTGCGATAGGCCATGCAAATAATCCAAGTCAATTTGGAATCATCTCCAATTTGACTCATTTAACTCTTGCAAAGGTAAAGCATTTGAAAACTTTGTGCAGTGGTCAGGCTTCTCAAAACTTTTTTGCAAACTTGGAGGTGCTTCGTATAGAAAGTTGTGATTCACTTGAGCATATATTGAAAGAAGATGTGAAGGAAATAGTTGATGGAAATGAATATGAGAGCTATGGAATTGCATTCCCGAAATTGGTACGTCTTGAAGCACGCAATTGCAAGAAACTAGAATACTTGATGCCTATCTCTTTCGCAAAGAGCCTTGCACATTTGGAAGATCTATATCTAGATGGAAATGATGAATTGAAAAGAGTATTTGGGCAATCTCTTCATGAAGATTTGAATTTAAACAAGCATAAGATAATTGAGCTTTATGCTTTAGAACATCTTGAACTTTCAGACTTACCAAATATCATTAGTATCTGTCCTGAAAATTATCATCCAACATGGCCTTCTTTGAAAAGGTTGCAATTGGATAATTGCCTAAAGTTAAATATTAAGTCTATCAATCATTGGGTTGCATGTGTTGCCTTGAGACAAGAGGACAATCAAATTAGTTCTGAGGTATTATTCCTTCCTTTCTAGTATTTTCAAATTATTCATAGAATATCTATCACCATCAATATGAAGAAACATAAAATCTGTACATAATCATATACAGTTCAAATTTGTAAGGAAACTTCCTTAAGTCATGTTGCTTTACATTATTACAACGTGTGCATTTTATCCAGATTTCTTACAATAATTGATTCATGTGACATCTTTTTCTTTTCTACAGGACCTATTGAAGGCGGTTGTGGCCCCACTAGAAACTTTACAGGATCTTGATCTATTTGATGATGAAATAGAAGTTGTTTTTGATGTAGAACAGCTTCCTATCGATAACCAACAAGTAAACTCTAGCTTACGTGAAATTGGTTGCACTAAGCTACCCCAGTTGAAGCATATATGGAGGGGTCCCAAAAATTCTTTACTCCTTCAACATCTTACAGCGTTACAACTAGTGAGTTGTGGATATTTGAAACAAGTATTCCCTTCATCCATCTTGAAAAGCCTCCCGCAGCTGAGCGTACTTTATATTGAAGATTGTAACGAGTTGGAGGAAATCATTGAGGAAGATGATCAAAATGTGTCCAATTCTCATGAAATCATCTTCCCAAGACTTGCTTTTATCTTCATCAAACGTTGCCATAAATTGAAACGTGTATTCCCTAAGGTTTCCACATGTCAAGTGATTCCAAAATTAAAGGTACTATCCATAGAACATGCATCTGTACTAGAGCAAGTATTTGGACATGAACAACATGACACAACTTTGGAATGTGTTCTGCTTTGGGACCTTCCCTCACTTACTTCAGTAGCTCCATCCATTTCTTTGCAAACTGTGAAATACATTGTTGTGCATCGATGCCCCAAACTTTCTCTCACTTCCTCTATTACTCCTCAAGAATTGCTTCAACAACTGCCCAAAGGTACTCCCTATAAATACTTAAATGCCCTAGTTGCATCTTGTACGCATGTAACATAATATTATTTTGTGTGTGTGTGTGTGTGTGAATAATTATATATATGATTAGAATCAACCTTTATAATACTTTATGAGCTAGAGTATGCTTTTGGTATTTTAATTTCACAACAAGTTTTAATTTAATCCCTTAAGTTTAAAAAATGTACTTTTAGTCTTTTATTGTTACCTACGTTAGTTTCAGTTCATGGAAAATACTGTCTCGATAAATTTAAATAGTGATTCTATGATTAAATAATGTTAAAATATAATTTAATATTAATTATCTAATATAATTATTTTTATATTTGAAAATTTAGTAGTATTTTATCAGTATTTAAATCTAGAATCACTGTTTAAATTTATTGAGCATTTTTTTATAACTAAAACTAAAGAACTAAAAGTGCACTAATTAAATTTAAAAAACCAAACTAAAACTTAATATAAACTTAAATGATCAAACATATACTTTACCCATACTTGATACTTTATGTCAACATGACATTGATCAATTCTTACTGTATGTATGTGGGTGGGTGGAAGGGTGGTTCGACTCGGTTTTCTACTTGCTTCATTTCTCAAGTGCTTAAAAAATATATATATTGCTTTTTTAGATATTTAGATATAATATCCAACATTCATTTTTTATATATTTCAAATAATAATACTTTTTTCTCAAATATGATATAATTTATTTCCCCCCTAGTGGAGCAATGCTTTGTTGTTATTGTTATTCTATGATATAATTTATTTGCATGATATTGCTAATTTAAATACTTTCTTTGGAATAGATGATATGATTTATAATTTGTTAAATACAACATTGGAAGATATTATCAAATCTGTGGACAATTATAGTGGAGAAACCACCCAACAAATTGATTGCCAAGAAACTGGAGGTCCAAGCAATGACCGGAGTTTGACATTCATTGCTTCACCAAACTTGACAGAGGTATGCATATATCTTCAATGTCTTACTTTAATGCCAAACAAATCCTTTATATCTTCTATATTTGGTGTTGCTCATGCTTAACGGACATCATTATGTGGAATATGATATATAATGCAATTTATACACTCTTCTGGTGTACAGAATGAGAAAGGGTCAGAAGATCAAAGTGCAGACAAGCAATACACCTCAGAGGAAAAGGTAGTAATAGCAGCTCAAGCATTTTGTTCAATTAATATTGACTTAAGGTTACATATCTTTTGTTGCTTTATAGATTGTTGATGGAAGAGATGGAGAGTGCAGTGCATCAGAGAGTATTAAGATAGTTACTTCATTAGCTCATTCAAGACCAGCAAGCTCAACCATGGTTTGCCTCACTATCTCATTAGTCCATGACTTAAGGATATTGTCTTTCTTCTGCTGGTGATATTAGTTAACTTTGTATTTCAGAGTGCCAATCAAATAATGCATGCTTTAGAGATGCATACAGCCATGCCAACTTCATCGTTACGACTTGAATCGATTAGCAAGCAGTTGAAAAGTAATCCTGTAGATTTTTCTCTACATAAAACACCTAATGATGAAACTGTAAGTTTCCTAATAAGCCTCTTAGACTATACAAGAATTTGCAAATAAGTTCCTCCTTAAGACTAACCTATATGATTTTGACTATATGCTCATTGATTCACACACGCACTCATGCACGCGAGCCCACGTAAGGAGCTACTGAATTTGATATTACTCCGTCAATCAAGTTTGTCGGACCAGCAACAATCACTTGCAAAAAGAAATTGCAGAGAAATTAATTCTTCAGAAAATCAAAGAAATGCTCGTGTCATGCAATATATATGGGCCAACTGATTCTCAATTTTTTTTGGGGGCTATGTAGAGTGTTAGAGACTTGGAAGGTCGAAATGCTCACAATAAGGAAAACTTATCTAAGGGAAATGTAGGAAAAAAACAATCAACTCTCTACCAACTAATTCAAATATTAAATAGATCAAACTTACTGGTTATAATTTTTTTTCACTACAGGATGTTAGTGGAAGCTCTGGAGGTCCTCCATCAAGTCATTCAAAATTAGCAAGCTTTCCACCTCGTGTCTTAGTCACTTCATCGACAAACACAGTTCCACATGTAAGCCTTCCGATACTTTTCTTGGCCCAATGGTGACATCTTTTGTTGTCACTTATAAAACTGTCTGATTCTTATATAGCGTAATGATTCATGATCTTGCGGCTACCTAATTGCTAGCAATTCTATAGATAGATAGATCAGGTTCACTGAGTGCTCTTAAAATGAAACTCTGTTTGAAAATGAGTTAATTGTATATGTAGCTTTTATATTAGCAGAATGAAAAATATTGTTGCAGTAGCTTGGAACTGATGTGCGGTTTTTCGAATCACTTTCTATTATTAGATTCAAAGTCAAATCAAGCTAAACCCAGGGAAGTCAGTTGCCGATGACTTGAAAGATGATGATCTCATCAGTATGCTTGAATCTATTGAGGATGATTATGGTGGTGAATCACAAATATTATCTGTTCCTAATGCTCCTTCTGCAAAAGATGAGCTTGTTGCAAAGGCCTTTGCTGACTTGGAAGAATCCTTGAAGATGCCTCTCAAGGACATAGCAACCTCAGAGGCCAACACTCTCCGCCTACAAACATCTCTCAACTTCTTGTCTCGCCTTTCCTTGGAAGATGGATCTCTGTCTAATGGAGTTATGTCAATAGTAAAGTCTATGCATAGAGATTTGCCTAACATTATGTCTTCTTTCAACCAAGCATTTGCTACTATCAATAAATTTGTTGTGCTTGAAGAAAGAGATAAAATCATCAAGGGAGAGCTAAGTCAACGAAAGGAGGTTGCTATTGCTCTTGTTTCCAAAATGGCCGACACCCAAAAGCTTATGGATGAAGCTCAAGAGAAGGAAGCTAGGCTGCAGGAACATATCTCTAAGTTGGAGAAAGAGAGAAAAGGTTGTGAGGCTGAACTGTTGTCTCTCCAAGAGCAAAAGAGGAAATATATGACAGAAGCCATAGAATTCAAGGAGAAGCTTGAAACTGTGAGAAAAGACAAGTCAGTGATGGTGGAAGAACAAGGAAATGCTCGGCAACGACTATTTCAGGCTGATCATAAATGGGCAGTCCTATGCAGCCAGTATGAGCAACACATTGCTAATAGAAATCTCACTTAAATGCTTCTTTTGCTTACTTTGAAAGGCCAAATAAAGTTTGAGAGAATGTAATATAATTGCTGGACTATTTTTCTTTTGTTTTTTTTTTTGTTGTGGAATATTTGTTCTGTAATCCAGTTGATAGCTTCTTTAATACGCTATCTACTTGACCCAATTTTTTGAAGTTAATTCCTTGGATGTGTGATATACTATGTTAGGCAGCTTATTTGACAGTTAATGATTCTGCAAGAAAGGTTTGTATGTTTCCAAAACCTATTTCCTTGAAAATCGGATCTTATGATTTGATCGAAATAATCTGTCACTTCAATCACCTATGGAAAAATTTTAATTTTATTAAAGATTGAAACTTAATCATTTATCAAATTTGTATTCTTCACGTCAGGATTTTCATTGAGATTTATTTGTTGGGCAATAAACTTTTGATATTGGGTTATTAGAGTTGCACTTCTTCTATGAACAAGATTTGGCATCAGCTTGGATGATGAATTTATCATAGTGATAGAGGCTTCACTTCCATCTAGCTCATACAATATTAAAACTTATGCCCATACATGCTTTAAAATTTCTATGTTGACTCTATCTGTTTTATTTTCCAGGATTCTACCCACTACATGTACATATACATATACATTGCATTATTATTTGGTACATCCACATAATATAGCAATAAGGTATACACCAATACAAGGCAAACCTGCGGTTTTCAATATTCAAGATTCATATAATGTCATATATATGATTTGACGGATTCTAGGGTGGGGTTATATGCCTTTGATTTTCTAGAATTGGGTGAAACTGGAGCAGAGTTTTGCCAAAAATTGGCAACAAGACTTGCTGCATTCCATTGGAATTATTTGATCTTTAAAATTCAATAAGGCATAATTATTTTATAATTTTCTATTATGTATGTGCGTGCGATTGCAAAATTATCTTACATACACGTATATTTAAAAGTAAGTTTTTAATGAATCAATGATAATATTATAAATAATTAACTTATGAGAAAAAAATATGAAAATATATTAAAATTATTTTTTTAATTTTGGATAAATATATGTGATTAAATCATTATTGAGTAATATTTTTTAAGAAGGGATATTTTAATGTGTGGATAGAAGTTGAATCACAAAACTCTAAAGGGGATTTGTGCAACATATAATTTTGATTTAAAAGGAGGTTTATATAGCTTTTTAAAATAGAATGGAGGTATACATATAACTAAGGCCAAAAAAAGGGTGGTTAGGGTATTTTACTTTTATAAAGATAATTTGGTTTCATATTAGAGATAATTAGATTAGATTGTGCATAGCTTTAAAGTCCTTACTCCTTAAAATTAGATTAGATTGTACAAAAAAGGGTCGTCCAAAAAAAATATCATTGTAAGATGTGGGTATTTTGAGAAATTGAATGGTATATAAATATTTATCGAAAAGCTGGCTCCTTTATAAAGAAGTATTGATAGCTCTTGATTTTCCCAGTATTTTGGAATCATTAGTATCTCAAAATTGATAATCCTTTATAAAGAGCTGGCTCCATGTGTTGTTAAGACTTAAGACATGTTATTCTTTGTTGGATGAATCCTCAAGTGACACAAATATGTTGCAACCAGCTATTTAATTCTAGTGTTCACTTCCCCTGCTGATGTCTTTCAACATAAGTAGAATTTCATAACCCCATTTGTGATTAGAAAAAAAATACTCATACTCGTGAGCCAGAGGCCAAAAGGCTGATAAAGAAAACAATAACTTCAGAACAAAAAAAATGGTCCAACGATTGTTGAAATCATCTCAAACTTGTAGATTGGTTATTACAGTATACAATAAAAAGCATTAAGAGAGATTCGTTTTTTCAGCAATGGCAAGCTCAAACTGGCTACATAGGACTGACCATTTATGATCAATCTGAAACACTTGTTGTCGAGCATTTCTTTGATCTTCCACCTTCTCAAACTCGTCTTTTCTCACAGCCTCAATCTGGTTCTTGAATTCCATAGCTTCTGCAGTATATTTGCTCTTTTTCTCTTGAAGAGACAACAATTCAACCTCACAATCCGTTCTCTCTTTCTCCCACCTAGATATATGCTCCTGCAGCCTTGCTTCCTTCTATTGAGCATCTTCCATAAACTTTTGGGTCTTGGATATTTTGGAAACAAGAGCAACAGCAACCTCCTTTCATTCGGTTAGCTCGTCCATCATGCTTTTATCTCTCTCTTCAAGCACTGCAAATTTATTGACAGTAGAAAATGCTTGCTTGAAAGAAGATAGAATGTAAGTAAAATCTTTGTGCATAGACTTTATTATAACCATAACTCCATGGGATAAAGCTCCATCTTCCAAGGAAAGGTGAGACAAGAAGTTGAGAGCTATGTCCTTAAGAGGCATCTTCAAGGTGTATTCCAAGTGATCAAGGGTGTTTGCAACAAGCCCATCTTTGGTAGTAGCAACAGCATAATGATCCTCCACAGATTCGACCACACTGATGAGATCATCATCTTTCCAAGTCTGGAAGATTTACCACAGGAATCACCTTCCCGTCTTTTTCAACATCTGGCTTCCTTTGGTTGAACTTGTTTTGACTTTGAATCTAATGAAAAACAAAACATATTAGTCCTAGGCTTCAAATATACTAGTTTCTTTTCACCTAGTTGACCTATTTTATATATAGATATATATCTTTCACATGATTCTTGTGTTATTGCTAGCAATCATGTACTCATAGGATTGGGAATCATGGTATAAGACTCAGAAAATTATGTAAGCAACAACAAATTATGATACAATGTTTAGGCCAATAGAAGTACTGGAAGGCTTACATGTGGAAGTGTGTTTGTCGAAGAAGTACTTATGATGCTAGGCTTTGAGCTTGCCAATTTTGAATGAGTTGATGAGGTAATTTTCTTACCACTTGCAGATGATGGAGAATAATCAAAGTTTCCATTAACATCCTGCAAAGCAATAAAACCTTTAAGCTTATGCTATTTAGTATTTGAATTAGTTGATAGAGAGTTGTTTTGTTTTGTTTTTCCTTTACATTTTCCCTAGATATGCTTTCCTTTTGAGCTCTTTGACTTTTGGGGTCTTTAAGGCTTTGCATAGCATAAAAAGTGAAAATAAGTTTCTATATACATGGTGTATATGTTGCATTTATTTTATGAGTAATTGTTTTATTTGTAATTTCAATTTCTATATGTGTTTACTGGATTGACTGGTTGGTATCTCTTTCACCATCTATTTATAAATGAACGTATAGCCAAAATCAGATAAGTATTAGTCATGAGATGGAACTCATTTGTAAATGCCATATTCAAAGGAGTTTATTTAGGACACTTACTGTTTCATTTTATTAGGTGCTTTATATTGAGAGATATCTACAGGACTTCTTGTTGATTGCTTACTGATAAATTCAGTTTGCAATGATGAAGTTGGTATATTTCTTTAGATATCTCTAAACTAGGCATTACTTCATTGATACTCTTAGCCACCATATCCAAAAAAGGCATGGTTAACTAATTCCAAAACCAAAAGAAAGACAATTCAGTGCAAGGCATAAGATGATGACATATTGAGCATAAGCAACACCAAAAACAGATAGTTTATGAAAGCCACCTTGAAACAATGTTTTCTCAAAGGCTGCTTTTGACAAAAGTATGTTTTAACCACCGCAAACAAGCCTATAAAACATATTCAAATGAAAGAGAGTGATTCTATTGCAAAATACCTCTGTCAATTTTGGTGATGTAATGGGTGTCGATTTCTCCTTATTGTTCTGAGAATGTGAGAAGGATTTCACTTATGTGCTACAATCTTCATTTGATTCAATAATATCTTCCAGTGCAAACTGTAACTGTAATATTCTAGGAAAAAAAAAAGAGATCATAATGTAAAAAGGATAAATGTGGGAGGGCAAAATTGTAACTTCACCCTCCACACATGCCACATGTGACAGATAAATAAAGCCACGTTATCATCACTTTTATCCCCATTCCTGCTTCGTCCAGATCAACACGAGAGAGAGAGAGAAAAATCAGAGAAAACCCCAGCCCTTCGGTTCATCGTTCCCATCTCGTCTTACCGTCATCGGTGGTGCGCCGTCGTCATCTTCTTCCTCCTTCGGCCAAGAGCTCACTGTCACATTTTCCCTTTCCTCTCCGCCTCTTTACTGTTCTGCAGTTGTGTGGTAAGTTGCAGCAAGCTTCCCTCCTATCTTCCTAATCATTCGATTACGCAATAGGAGCTTGGGTTACTTGTAGTGTGAGAAATATTGTCTTGTGTGGGTTGCTGCTGATTTAAAGAAGATAAGAACTGGAAATAGAGCTCTTCCGGCGAGATTTCAAGGGGGAGCGTATGTGCTGTTCACGTGAACAGTACGTGAACAGTAATCACCTTCTATGCTTCCGCCTGAAAAAAAAGGTCTGCACTATTCATGGTACTGTTCATTGAACAGTACCTCCGTGTTACTGTTCATGACGCTGTTCAAATGAACACCAATTTGGTTTCTGATGAGGCATTGTTCATTCAATCAGTAAATTCGTTGTGCACCAATTTATATCCAAAATATATGAATTTTGGAGTTAAGGCATAATACTGATGTGATGTTAGAAAAATTATTGATTTGAAAATTATGAATTTAGAATAATTGGATATGTTATATACTATTGCTAGGAGAGGAAGAAGATAAAGCTGAAGCTAAAAGATAGAGGGATATTGTGTATTAAAAGTTTAACAGGTAAGTGAATAGCGTCCCATTATGATTTTATAAAATATGTTTTATTACATTTAGTATTCTTAATTTAATATTTTAAGCATGGTTTCAGTGATGAAACTTTATTGGAATTATGTAATCCTCTTATTGATATTTCAAAGAGTAAGATTTATGGATTTTATTTAATGTTATTTATTCTTTCCCAATTTCTGTTTATATTGGATATTCATATATGAAATGGAAAGGAAAACTTTTGAGATATTGATTATTACAAAAGTTAAGTGTTATGGTATTTATTCAAGATGTTTTATCATTGCTATTTCATGCGTGGAGATAATGAAAATAAATTATATTTAAATGTTATATACTCTATGCACGTTTGGAAAATGGGTTTTGAGATATACTTGCAAACTTTCATGCTAGGATCCTTGTTCTAGAATATTCTAAAATAGTTTTATCATTAAAGATGGTCTGGAAATTGATCCCACGCATGTTTGAAAATTCTTCAATGTATAAACTTCTTGTAATAGGAAGCTTTTGCTGGTAAAAATCACCATGATTTTTACCCAAATCTATACAGTAACTCTCCAATGCTGATGTAATAGTTTTATCAAAGAACTCAGCACATTTGTTACATTGGCCCTCCCAATTCTTCCTATAATTGTGACAAAAGTACAATTCTTTCAATTTCTCACATCTTCCCATCACTTTATAAGGATTCTTTAGAATTGCGCACCTCTCTATATCCAAATATCTCAAGTTCTTCTGTTCTATAATGCATTTCGATAATTCATACAGACGGTAACAACATAATTTGAGAGACCCCAGTCTTTCTAGGCTTAGTAAGAAAGAGATGTCACCTAATAGCCAATTATTTAGAAAAAGGCATCGCAGATTGTTTGCCACAGGGAGTAACTTTGAACATTGTAGAATTGATTGTTTATCAAAATTATTTTCATTTTCCAGAACCAAAACCTTAAGCTTCTTCATACCCTTGAAAAAATCATTGGTCGCATCAATAGGGTTCTCAAACTTAATGGAGATGAAAAGAAACTCATGTTCAGGGCACTCTATCTTATGTGAAAGTTTATCCATTTTACTGATCCATAAATATCTCACTGTCTCCCTCATAATCACATCCTCTTGAAATTCATTTTGACTCCTTTCTTGTCCAGTAAACAACTTAATCTGTTTCTTTGCATTCCAAAAGGCTACATCACGCACCAAGCGATGCATTTTGATAGAAGTCTTTCACTAACTTGAAGCAGCAAACAACAATCTAAAAGCTTTCTATTTGCTCTCATCACTTGGTTTCTGGCCCTTCCATATGAGTAAGCTTCAACTAGACCAAGCCCAATTGCATATATGACTAACTGATCAACTGCAATTTCATATTCCTGTGGAAATAAAGCACACAGCAAGAAGAGTGATTTGGCCACTTCATCCCTCAAGTTATCATAGCTTGGCCAAAGGCAAGCATAGATGTTTCTTAGATTGTCTTCAATTTCAACCCAACTCGAATCTCTCAGTGCTTCCAATGCTTCAACCCTCTCGATTTGATTTTTTTTCCCTTCAAAGTGTAGGCCACAGAAGCGATCGCAATGGGTAAACCATCACATTGTTTTGTAATGTCTTTTGCCAAACCTTTCAAAGTATGAGAGTTGTTATCAAAGGTGCCAGCATGCTTTTTAAAGAGAGTCCATGCCTCAGTCTCATCTAAGCCATTTAAGGAAATGATTCGTTTGCAATTCATCGATCTGCATACATCAAACTTTCGTGTTGTTATAAGAGCAGTGCACCCTAATTGATTTTCAGCATCAAGAATCCCTATGGCTTTGAAATCAAGCATCTCCCATACATCATCCAAAATGATCAAAAATCTCTTTCCATTTGTCAATCTCATGAACACTCATCTAGCTCTCTCGGATACCTCTTGCTCCTTTAGTTCCAAACTCAGTTGGCCTGCAATCTGGCCTTGAATTTTCTTAACATCAATGACATAAGACACAACAGCAAAGACAACTTTGTCAAAAAGTTGCTCAGCTTCTTCGCCAACTCTCTTCGCCAACATCGTTTTCCCGCATCCTCCCATTCCATGCAATCCAATCATGTGAACTTTATCATCTTTTAATGCCTCCAAAAGTTGATTATATGACCTCTTCCTACTGTCAAAGCGTAGGAAATCTTGTGTGGCAAAATAGCTCATGCCTACAAGAGTAGCAAGTCGAGAGAATTGCAGGAATTCGACTTCACTATGCCTTCTAATCTCATTGCTTTTCTCTTCAAGCTGCTTGGCAAATAAATAATGCCTGATCAAGTTCGTACATTCATGAGACAAGGTGTCTTCTTTCTCTTCATTGCCTTTTCTTCTAACTCGACCACTCTTGCCATTAAACAGTCCCCCTTATATAACCATTTCTCGACATCATTGACGACTTTTTCAGTTTTCTTGGATGTTTCATTAGCACGATCAATAACACTTTCAACTTTTGATTGCAGGTCCTCCTTTTCCGTTTGAAGCTCTCTAACGTACCTACTGAAGCAAAATGAATAACGAGCTTCACCTATTGCTGCAACCACTAACTTCCTCACTATTTCAGCCACAATAGAGATGCCAACGTCCACCAGTAAGAGAAAATCCTATCAATCCAATGAAGGTTCAGTATCTGAAATGAAACATTTTTCACTTTATTAAAATCTTCTCAGGCCATTGTAATTTAAAATGAAAGGAAAAAACAGAACATGCCGCTTAAGTAATCTAGTATATTACTTGAAACTCAACGTATTATAAACCCTCCTGTCCAACAATTGCATATGGCGTTATTGAGGAGGACGAGGATTATATGTATTTAATAAAAAAAATAAAAATAGATGAACCTATAAAAGTATGAAAGGGTAGGGAATAGTGAAGTTGGAGCGATTGAAGGCGAAATGAGAACTTGTGACTGTAATAAATGATAATAGACAAGATCCGAACATGATATTGGAAAAGCTTTACCCGTAACTTGGTGAGGAAATTCAGCAAATGGTGGGACTGAAGTGATTATGCTTCTTCTTCAATCTACCTGCAGCTATGAAACAGAAAAAAAAAAACAATATCAGCAATGTCTTACACTTTGAGATAATTAAGAGATGCTGCAAGTTTTATGGTCCCCAGTTACCAATGAGTGGGGAAAAAAACTCATGTACTTAAGAAACAAGACATGGTTGAATTCGAGAAATCTAAACACGACTGTACCCCTTTCTCTCAGAAATTTCAATCTCCTTGAAACCCCCCTAACACAAGCACTACTTTCAGATAAGTGCTAACTTGTAACATTGACTTTTCAAAAGGGCTTCTCTCTCAGCACTAGTCTACATCAATCTCTATGTTTACTTGCTGTGAAAATTAGTATTTCTCCCTCAATACGGAATTGACATTAATAAATGAAAATTTTGGATGGTTGGAAAATGTGGTGGACATTTTACCAAATAAGATTTTCTTTGAATTTTATTTTTATCTAGTTTCATTTCATATAACAAACAAATCACGATTAATGTTTGAATCTTTCAAGGAAGAAGATGGAAAAGAATCTAGTAATGAGCCTAGCATTTGAAAATCACATATCATTTTCCTTTTATTGATAATGCATGGGTTTGGAACTATTTATAGCCTTCCGTTTATACTCTATTATCCCTTTAGGAGATTGAGTTACCCTTACTCAATTCATACAACCATTATCACAAAATCAACAAAGTCACCAGAAATATCATATCTTTATTATCTACTTGGTGGCCTCATGTTGAAGAGATGGTGGGGGTTGGAACTATTTATAGCTTTCCATCTATACGCTATTATCCCTTCTTTTCCTTCTACTTTATGGGGATTTTGATAAAAGTACATAAATAACATTGACATTATATTTTTTAATCAAAGTAGCAAACACTTAACAATTAGAGAGTTTATATGTGGGATTGAATCGTTAACCTCCCACTTACAGAGGAGTTTATATATTTTATTTTATAGGAAGGTGAGTTTATATTTTGTCTCAAGTGAACATCTGTAATTAATTCATATTCAATTTAAGATTTATTCCTAGGGGGAATTATACTCAAATTCAAGGAAGACAAAATTATCACTATCTGATCTATTCCGTAAAATAATTAAATTGATATGAAGTCCCAAGAAATCTGTGTATGATTGACTGGAATTATGAAAAGAAAAAAAAATATCCTTATTTATTAATTGACTAGTCAATGTACAATGTAGAACACCTCAACTGACAAATCAATGTACTACTAGTAACAAATCATGTAAGATATAAATAATTTCCCAAAATGAAAGAAACAAAACAAGGTAAAAAGAAGAAGAAGAAGAAAGAGAGAATGGGTAAGGCGATCTTTTATTTTATTTTAAATTTTCTTTCACTTTAATTTTGGTTTCTTATTTGTTTTTAAGAATACCTTCATTCATTCCATAAAAAGGCTTACCAAGCTACAAAAAATTAATCCCTTTCATTATCATCCACCCATAGCCCTAAAAGTGGTTATTAATGAAAAGTACAGAAGGTTTCAAACATATTATGAGATAATTTAGTTAAATAGTCAGGCATATTCTAAATGCTCTTAGAACCTATAATACAAACGAACTTATCAGTCTCCATGAAAAAAATTTCTGGTCTCATCAATGATGTTCATGAAGGGGTGATCTACTGCACAACTTCTCAAAATTAAACATTTTGATCATTTAAGTTTCATTCTTTTTTATAATTTAATAACAACTCGCATATTTTGCTTTTTGAAACTGAAAGTGAAACATATGTACGAGATGTCAAAATGGCAAGAAAAAAATAATCTTGCTTTACACGACATGTCTACTTCCACTACACAGTGCTTAAGCGGTGGCTCATCC
>QFDD01120281.1:0-20200 GCA_006871305.1 Vachellia collinsii
TTTTCTTCATTCAAGAATCTCCCCCCTTCTTCCACTCTATAAAAAACGGAATGCTCTATATTTTTATTAAATTATATAAACTAATATTTCACGGAATGAAATTTAAGGAGTCAAAACTTATTATTCAAAATCATGGGTTTTGTTATATACTTTGCCTATACATTTCTAGCAGATAAAAGTTTGTGTAAACTAAGCTATAAAGACTCATTAGGGTTAAGTTTTTATGCTTAAAATGCGCATATTAAAATATTTACATATCATCTATTGACATGCCATCATATCAATGGGATTTGAAGAGGTCATGAGTCAACTCTCTTTCAAGTTGACATATTTCTAAATATGAAGTAGATTGTATATTGACATATTTCTTTAGGATGTTGGTAATAGGAGAATAATATATGTGCTTGTGCGTTGAAATAATTTTATAATGAAATCAGAATAGGGCATACTTGTTTACATAATAATTAAACCAATATATATTTGGGAAAAATTGAACAGGCCTTTTAAAGTTTTAAAATTGAATATTTTTTAAAAGTCAAAGATAACAATAAATTTGGAATGGGTGGAGTAATAAATTATGAATATAAAAATTTTATTAATAATTTATTCTTTTATTGCAAACCAGAATTTATTTCAAGTTTTTAACTGATTAGAATTTTAAATTTGAAATTTATTTTTATCTTAGTCTTTGTTTAATTACAACAATGGCCCGACTAATGATTCTGTTATGTCATCTCTTAACCCAATTGCATTGTTTTGATTTCGGTACAACAATGGCCCGACTAATGATTCTGTTATGTCATCTCTTAACCCAATTGCATTGTTTTGATTTCGGAGGGCATTTTGTAAGTATTAGGGCTTGTTTGGGAAGTAACAAAACCTAGGTTTCAAACCTTGGTTTCACAGAATCCGAGGTATGTATGTGAGAGAGTTTTGTCTCGGCTTGCGTAAAAGTGATTTTGAGAATTGATTGGCAAACAAGCCCTTAATGCATTTGAGTTTCAATTTGTACGGGCGGTGCGTTGATATCTCTTAGATAATGGAACGGTATTCAATGTCCGTATGGCTAACAAATAGTAGCACTTTCAGATTATTTTTTTGCTTTACATTTTTCACTCCCGTGTTTTCTTATGATTTTTGAAATAAATGGCCTTACACTATCAAAAAAGAAGAAGAAGAAGAAGAAATAAATGGCCTTAATAATAAAATGGTTGAAGATTGTATTTTTTTTTTTTTGATCAACTGTTGAAGATTGTATTTACAAGAAAGAAGAAACAGTAGAAGCATAAGCGCCCATAAGGTGAGGCCGCCAGGGTACGAGACTAGGAGTAGGTGAAGGAGGGAACTAGTACAAATACTCTTTCATGAATGGGCGACATGGATTCATGACAATAAAAGAGATGTGCTATCACTATCCATAAAAATAAAAAAAAGGGTCAGCATAGTGACTCATCAGTCATCGTTGATGCAGCCTCCATATGAGGAAACTCTAGGCCATTCTTTCTTTTTTTTGGGTATAAATAAATAAATATGGATTCTCCTGATCCTTATATTTGTGGGCTTGGCCTGCAATAGCGGATTTTGCCGTTTGGCCCATTCATTCAGGGCTTCTGGATGTTTTCCCCCACCGTACTGCAACGGCTATATTGACTACCTCACTACCAAAAAAACAATAAAACTGTAACGGCTAGAAGCCTGCTCGGCCGAAACTAATAAATAATCACATCAAGCCAAAATGGCCACGCACTTCGCCTTCCTCCAAGTTCCCAGAGGAAACCTAACACAGGTTTCGGATTGTCGCAGAAAGCTTCCGTTTTTCACTCTTTTTCTCTCCTGTCGATGGATGTTTACTCAGAACTATTTTCCAGTTGAGGGAATTTAATGGGGGTGGGAGGAAAATTCTGGGACTTGCTGAAGCCATATGCGCGAGCAGAAGGCTTCGATTTCTTGAGGGACAAGCGAGTCGCTGTGGACCTCTCCTTCTGGATTATCCAGCATCAGACTGCCATCAAGGCCTGTGCTAGAAAACCCCATCTACGCCTTACCTTCTTCCGCACCATCAATCTCTTCTCCAAGGTGCATTCGATGTCTTTGATTCCTTTTCCTTTCACACTTTGACCCGTTTGGCTGCTACCTTTAAAGAAAAGTGTTCGAAAGTGGTTTATTCTTCTTCTTCTTCTGCTGCTGCTGCTGCTCCTCCTCCTCTAGGGTGTCCTTATGATGAGGTGGACAGAAATTAGTATTCTCTTGTCTCATATGCTTCATTGGCAAGAAGGCGAGGCAGAGAACTTCGTTTTATATGGGAGAGACTGATGAGGGTTTTCTGAATTTCGCAGTTTGGAGCACATCCAGTCTTCGTGGTAGATGGGATCCCATCGCCCCTGAAATCACAAGCTAGGATTTCAAGGTTTTCCCGTTTTTCTGGCATTGAAGTAAAAGATTTTCCGGTGTCTGAAGAAAATGTTCCCGTTGAGAGGAACCGTGAATTTTCAAGAAGTGTTCAAGAATGTGTGGTGCGTCACTTCATTAACCTTGGCCCCTGTCGTCAGTTTGCAATTATTCTGAACATCTTCCGCATCTTTTTGGGCATTATCTGCTATTTTGATGTAAACCGTCATTTCATCCTTAAACACGTGATGGATTCATGGTCTATTTGTTGAAAAGAAAAAAAGTCATGGACTCATGGTCTATCCCACAACACTACAGATCTTAATTAGCGTGCTGGATATGTAATCTTTACGTATTTTTTGTATTAACAAGGGCTTTTGCATCTGTGCATATTGTTTTTTGCCCCTAGATAATCTGTAAATTTTTTTTCATTATAAAGAGGGGAAACTTTTCTGATGTTTATATACATTTATATTGGATAGTTTTTGAGTTATTGTGGGTTGCATCATTTCAGCGGCCGAAGAGAAAATCAAGTTCATTAAGTGTCATGTGGAGTTATTATTCATTTTGAAGTCTTTTTTCTGTGTTTTTATATGGCAGCTCTTTATTGAGAAACCATGCAAGGATAATTCTTGCAAATTGAGAGGTTTGGATTCAGGAGTATTTTATTATCCAGGACTTGGTAGTTTGTGTTTAGGAGTGTTCATCGTTCTGAAGGAGTACCTTTTATATTCAGATTCATCTAGTTTAGCTTGAATATAAGAGATGTGTACACGGCAAGTGAATTAGCTGTTGCATCCACCACACATTTGACTCAACCCTAAACTTCAACTGATTCATCAGCAGTGTTTCCATTCATTTCTCTTTTATTGGTTTATAGTTGTTTATTCTTTTCTATTTAGTTATAAATTTTTTTATGATAGGAACTTGTGGAGTTACTTGGAATGCCTGTACTGTATGCTAAAGGAGAGGCAGAAGCACTCTGTGCCCAATTAAATAGTGAAGGTCATGTAGATGCTTGCATCACATCTGATAGTGATGCATTCCTATTTGGTGCGAAATGCGTTATAAAAAGCTTCTGCTCTAATGCCAAAGTAAGTGGCCTATACGGTGCTGGCTTCTATCTCTCTACTTTTTCCTTAAGTTTTCTGTCTTTTGATTATTGCCAAAATTTATCATGATTTAAATTTGCCTGATTGGTTGAATTGAGTTGTAAATACACTAATTTCATCTACATGATCAAAGAAACAGTTAAAAGCCAAATCTAATGTAATCACTTCAGTCAAGTCCCTCTTTTATTCTTACATTGTCAGTCTGTCACTAAAGATAATTATTCTAAGTTTCTAACTACAAACTGTCTTTTTGGTCAAATAATTTTAAATAGGATGTTAGGATGAGTAACTTTCTTTCCCACATGCATATATTTTCAGTTTCATATCTCCCCAAATATAGCAATATATGAGCAGAATCTCTGACATGGAAATCCAAATTTGTCTATATTTTCAGTTTCATATCTCCCCAAATATAGCAACATATGAGCAGAATCTCTGACGTGGAAATCCAAATTTGTCTGAAAATTTCTCTTTACCAACATTTTAAAAATAGAGAAGTGCATTTTCTATCCCAGAGGGTAGAGCACTTTCTTCCGGCAATCTTCTGCTCTCTTTTCCCCTTTTAATTTTTGTTTTTATTTTTTTAAGGATTTTTTTTTTTTTTTGTCTTTTTTACTAGTTTAAGATTCAAGACTTTTATTGCATGCAGGAAAGTTTGGAATGCTACAATATGGAAGATATTGAAGCTGGTCTAGGGTTGAAGAGGCAACACCTCATAGCTATTTCTCTTCTCGTTGGAAATGATTATGATTTAACAGGTGTTCAAGGGATTGGGCTTGATACAGCTCTTCGTTTTGTTAGATGTTTTAGTGAAGAAGATGTACTGAATAGGTGTAAATTCATGATTATATCATACTTTTTATTTTTGGGCTTGAAATGATTATTGTAAAGTGAAAATCAATTCGTCTGGATTGAAAATATTTTCTTGCAGATTGCAAGAGATTGGCAATGGGAAAGTTTCATCACCTCCCACCAGCATTAAATCTGCCGAAAATTGCGTTGACATGGATGGGAATTTTCCCAGCCGAAAACAAATTCATTGTTCCTTTTGTGGGCATCCAGGCAGCAAAAGAGATCATATGAAATCTTCTTGTGAATTTTGCATTGCAAATGATGATGAAGGTTGCTTGAGAAAACCAGAGGGTTTTACTTGTGGTTGCCATTCCTGTGATATGGTATATTCTCTCATCAATATCTGCTAGAGTATGTGCAAGGCCTTTTCAGTTTTACTAGTGTGGTTTTTTAAGTTCAACCTTGGATTGGTAGGTTAGGAAACAAAAGGGGCAGAGAAGGATGGAAAATTGGTACCAAAAAGTTTGCCTCAAGATTGCAGAGGAGCTCAAATCTCCCAGAGATGAAATCATTGAAATGTATTTATGCAATGACAATGGTTACCACCAGCCTGGTATGTTGAATTCTGTCTCTAGCTGCAATTGGCAAGATGTATTTTATCAATGGCGTCTATCAATTATAACTGCCTTTAGTTAGATTTTTATATTATGTGCTCAGGATTTGGGTGTATATGCTATTTATGTTGACTTTCTTCAAGTTTTGCTAAATATATTTGTAATTATGGAATCTTGTTATTATAGTAGCCATTCATTCTTATATTTTGTCCTTCAATTGTAGCAGCAAGTGACGGTCCTTTCATTTCATGGAGTAGACCTAAGATTGAGATGCTGATAGATTTTTTAATATTTCATCAGCATTGGGATCCATCTTATGTTCGGCGGCAGATTTTTCCTATGATGTCTACCATCTTTTTGAGAGACATGGCTAATACTCCAGTGGAAAGCCTGGTATTTGGGACGTTTGAGTTTGACTCAATACAACGTGTGAAGATAAGATATGGACATCGATTTTATGTTGTCAAGTGGAAATGTGCAGTTGGCAACATTAGCTGTACGGTTCCGTCACATGATTCTAGCATGCAACAAGCAGATAGCAGTGAGCTTGATGAATTTGTGGATCTACTAGATGATTCTAGCGTTCCAGATATGGGTGATGGCTGTAGCTTCCTGTTGACAGATGAGAATATGGGTCTTGTGAGGGCTGCTTTTCCAGAAAAAGTTGAAAGCTTTTGGCAAGAGCAGGTGCTTACGCGTCACTTGGTTTATGTTTATTTTTGTGTAATTGGAAGTTTGAGTTCTTGTTTACATCTTGGTTCTTGAAAAATGCAGGAATTAAAGGGATTAAAAACAAGAAAAAGGACTTGTACCCCACGATCTGTAGAGAATGAGAGTTCAAGAAGTGTTCAACAAAGCATTACAAAGTTCTACCGCTCAGTGAAAACGCAGAATGATTCAAAAGAGGAAGTGGCATCTGATAGCTCAAGAGGGAAAAGAACGGTGTCCAGTCCCAATCTTACGAAATCAGCAAGGCGTCGGCTTCTATTTAAGTAGGATATGTTAACTACAGTTTGAGCATAAACTGGCGGGTAAGTTTGTAGTATCAAGGTTTTGCATGTCTAGGGTGGGTTTTCAGAGGTGAGATAACTTTTTGTTATTAGCTTCTGTTTCTTTGCAATATGCATAAATCTCATTTTCCTATCTATAAATTATGGTCTTTCTCAGTTGTTGAGTTTCTTGTGTTGTGTGTCTAGAATTGCAACTTAGATTATGAGTTTATTTGGATTAGCTTTTAAAAAGTGATTATACGCAATCCGAGGTAAGTATATGAGAGAAGTTTTGTCGCGATTTGTATGAAAGTAATTCTAGAATTGATTATGGAGTGTTGGCAAACATGCTATATGTTCTCTCTTATAACCTAAACTCATGTATTATAGTATGTCTCTGTAAAGTGAGAATGATTTTGCTTTTTTGGCTTTTGGGATTTGATTTCGTTTTGATGGTTTTCCATTGCGCCAGATAGAGGGAGTCAAAGTGATGGGAGTGAACTGAAGTAGGGAGGATGAAAGTCAAAGGAGAAAATCGTCGGCAAAATTAAAACGCTGTCGTTGAAACTACCCTCATGCTGGGTATCGAATATATAGCCACCCACTAAATCCATCCGATTAGGGTAGCCACTAAATCAATGAGGGTAGGGTGTTCATTTTTTTTTTTTTTGATACACTGGAAGATAAAAAACAAAACAAAAGAAAGACTAATTATAAAAGGAGCTTCTTATGATGCCTTTATTCGTGAAGAAGTGCGTCGTGGCCTCATTTGTCATGATAGATAATCCCATGCCAGCTGATAAGGAGCTCTTTGCTAAGCAATATGCCAACCCATTCTCATCTCTATGGATCCACGCTATATGAGCATCCCAATCTCGCCGCAACCAACTCTGCAACTCCTGCAGCAAAGCCCAATCTTCATGCAGTTCTATATCCGTGTTTACAGCGAGGTATACCACCGTTTGTGAGTCACACCGAATTTCCACCTTGCGGATTTTACACTCCCAAGCACGCTTGAGACCCCAAATGCACCCCCATATCTCAGAAGATATACTGCTGCGTGCCTCATGTCTGCACATGAAAGCCTCCACCGTACTACCTGCAGGATCAAACATTATTCCCCCACACCCAGCTACCGCAGCGTCAAACACAAATGCTCCGTCCACGTAAACCACATGCCTATCCTTCTCAACCTGATGGGTCTGCAGCGATTTAGAACTATTGCTCATGTCAACAAAAGGCTTGGGTTTATCGATACACTTGGCCTTGCCCATACATCGTACTATGCCATTCACCTCTGACAAACCATCATGCAAACTGGGGTACGAGTCTAGGTGTATTCTCTCATTCCTTCTTCTTCACAAAATCCAACAGGTCACGTTGAACACGTCACACCATCGTCCCACCGTTGTTGGACTTTTGTTTTTAGAATTCGAGATTACCTATTCCGTAAGATTACTGTCCCAAAACCGTCGGTCGTGCGACGCTATTCCCATTTTCAACCAAAGTTCTTGAGCAAACCTGCAATCACATGAGACATGGAGTCCATCCTCCACCAAATGTACACACCAGTTGCAAGCCCCCGTGGTATGGAGACCTTTACATTTTAAGGACTCAAAAGTGAGCAATCTATTATGAGCTAGGAGCCACAAGTGTGTCTTACATCGATGGGGAACCCGAAGCTTCCATATATTTGTCCATTTGGGGTCACCTGGCTGTTGGTTGTCCGATAACAAGTTGTAGGCAGAAGAGACGGAAAACTGCCCGTTCCTTTCATGTTTCCATCTTGCCAATTCTGAGCCCCTCCGATTCACTATCTCGATGCCCTCCTGAACTTTACTCCATGTCTTCTTAATTCCACTCCAAACTTGAGATCCTACACGACCCTCATCAATACTTGGTATTAAGTCCTGACCACAGTGATATTTGCTTCGAATTACTCTTGCCCAAAGAGAGTCCCTCCTATTAACCAGACCCCAACCTATTTTCATCATAAAAGCATGATTCTGTGTTTTCGAGTGTCGCAAGCCCAATCCACCCTTGGACTTTGGTAAGCACACCTGATCCCAAGCGAGCAAGTGAGCTCGTTTCTTATCTAAGGTAGTCCCCCACAAGAAGTTTCTAGCACTTTTGTCAATCTCTTCACAGCAATGGGTGGGGATAATGGATGTCTGCATAACGTGGTTTGGGATTGCATGGCCACTGATTTGACCAAAGTATTTCTTCCAGCTAACGATAATGAGTGGCACTTCCAGTTAGATAGCCTCTGCCTTACCTTGTCAACCACAAACTGGTATGTTGCTTTGGTAACTCGTTTATGATGAAGGGGAACTCCAAGATATTTCCCAAGATCTGCTGCTATAGTAAACCCCAAACTGCCACTTAATTGGGCCATTATATTATGATTCACATTATGAGAGAAGAAGACTCGTGTCTTAGCCGCGTTCACCTTTGCACCAGAGGAGTCGCAAAAGGCTTGGAGACATCCTTTAATGACATCTACTTGGTCCATTTTTGCCTCCGCAAATATAATCAAATCATCCGCAAAGAAAAGATGTGAAATCGGAGGGCCATCTTTGTTAAGTCGGATTGGGAGCCAATTTTTTAAAAGAATCTGATCTTGAATGATATGAGCCAATTTTTCCATACAGATAACAAACAAGTACGGAGAGAGAGGATCGCCTTGCCGTATGCCACGGGATGGCTTAAACAAATCCGATTTCCCACTGTTCCATAGAACCTGCATACTAGGAGATGTGATACATGCTTCCACAAGGGTAACAATATGGATTGGAAGATTGAGTTCCCTTAAGCATTGTAGGATGAAAGACCACCGAATACGATCGTATGCTTTTTCGAGGTCAATTTTGATTGCCATGAATCCCTTCTTCCCTCTCATATTCCTCATGGAATGAATAACCTCTTGAGCCAAAATAACATTGTCCGAGCTGTGACGACCAGGAACAAAGCTACATTGATTAGGAGAAATTATGTTATCTAGCACCGGTTTGATCCGATTTGCAATAATCTTCGTGATTACCTTGTAGAGAACATTGCAGAGACTGATTGGTCGGAAATCCCTCACAAACTCAGGGTGATCAATTTTTGGGATAAGGACCAAGAATGTGTGATTGATATCCTCAACTTCATGAGGAGAGATAAACACATTGGAGATAAATTTAATAACAACAGGACTAACCTACTGGGTACTCAAAGGGATTGGGTCGCTACAATCTTCTCTGAATAAGGTTGAAAAGAAAGTTACTATCTCCTGCTTAATTAAACTTTCATCAAAAATCCATTCCCTATTGTCTCCTTTAATAGCCTCGATCTTATTACGCTTGCGTCTTGCATTCGCTCGTCTATGAAAATATTTGGAATTTTTATCTCCCAAAACGAACCATTCACAATGAGCTTTTTGGGCCCACAAGAGATCCTCATGCAGCAGCAACTCCTCCAGCTCTCCCCAAAGATTTTTCTGTAACTGGAGTAATGAGGACGAAGAGCCTTCACCATTAATACACCTATTTAGCCCATCTAAACGGCTTATTATTGTCCTTTTCCTTCTCCCCAAGTGACCATATACCTTCCTACTCCACCTCTCAATGCCCACTGTAAAATTTTGAACATTTGAAACCCATGAAGCTTCTGCTGACCAATTTTTCCTCATAAATTCGTCAAACTCATCATGCAACACCCATGAGGCCATAAATCGAAAAGGACGTTCGACTATGCATTGGGGTTGTTGATTTCTCAAATGGAAA
Source organism: Vachellia collinsii (assembly GCA_006871305.1). Taxonomy (NCBI): domain Eukaryota; kingdom Viridiplantae; phylum Streptophyta; class Magnoliopsida; order Fabales; family Fabaceae; genus Vachellia; species Vachellia collinsii. Next base: position 9,660 of record QFDD01120281.1, read on the forward strand.
AGAATAGGCCGATGATCAGATTTATATTGATAAAGAACCTTTGCCACTGCCTCAGGGAACGATTCTGCCAACATATCATTAACTAGAATGCGATCCAATCTACTCTCACATCCTTCCCTACTCCATGTAAATAACGGACCCACCATATGTAGCTTAGAAAGCCCAGACCTTGCAAACCATGAACCGAATTCTCTATCGACACCGCTAGAATTCCTAGCATGAGAGTGTCGTTCATGTTCATAAAGAGTACCATTAAAGTCACCTCCCAAACACCAAGCTCCATCTACTACACTACTCAAATCTAACAGTCCACTCCATAACAAGCGACGATTATTGATATTAGGACTAGCATATATACAAGTAAGGACGAGTCTCTCAGAGCTATTCGTGGCCACCCCATGAATGATTTGATTATCAGCCTTGAGCACTTCAAACTTCCAGTCCCCTTCATTCCATAATATCCATAGACCTCCACTAAGTCCCACAGCATCTACAATATAAGAGTTTTGGAACCCCATTTTTGACGCAATTTTCCTAGCCTTAAAACCTGAAGCCTTTGTCTCCAGAAGAGCTAACACATCCAATTTATATGATTTTACTAGCTCCCTTATCAAATCAGGAAAAGATCTTGCTCCTACACCCCGACAGTTCCAGAAGAGGACATTCATGGGGAAACTACGTCATTATTGTGTTGGCTTTGAGGGCCTTGAACGTTTGTCTCCGTGGGTTGAACCCCAGCTGGGGAATGGGGGTGGGATTGGGTCTCTGATACTATTAATTGTGAGGGATCAATGGGCCCTTCCACATCCATAACGCTAGATGGCCCATTGTTAGCTTCAACCCAATTCTCTCCCACATCCTCTAACGTGTCAAAGGGATTTTTGGATTGCATGAAATTCACCACTCCTTTTCCATCAGCACGTATCTTCATTATATCTCCATATGGCCTCCTAAATGTCTCTCTATTTTCTTTATCTGTAGGTGATTCCATTCTAGTCTTCCTTTTATCATATCTTATTGGGACCCACTTCTTTTTATTAGTTAGATCATTCCCAAAGCCTCGTGATTCCTTATTAATACCGGCTGAAAATGCAGCATTTGTTTCATCCACCTTACTCATCAACTTAATTGGTAACCGAGAATTACGCGGGTCTGCAAGTACCTGATTCTGCTGCAGCAATTTCGTCCCTTGATTCCCGCCAGGATCCTGCGATCCTGGGAGATTCGGTTTCCGTCTCAAAGGTCGCTTGACGATGTTCCATACACCCATCCTGTCTTTCGGCGGCGCCGGTGAGCCTGACTGACCATCATCTTGTGGCTTGCGAACACGTTTTGTCCTTTCTTCTATTTTGGCTTCACCTGCACTTGGCACTGTATTGTCCCCACCATTACTTTCCTCCTGAACCACCCTTATCTCTTGTCTCGACCCTTTATTCTCTTCTAACTCCACATCCCTTTCAACCTGTACCTCTGGGCATGCATCCCGGTGATGTCCGTATTTACCACAATGGAAGCAGATTAGATGAAGTCCTTCATATTCCACATGGCGTACCTTTCCAAGGATCCTAACAGCAGCTGTGAGCCTCTTCATTAAGTCCAGCTCCACACAAATACGTGCAAATCTGCCCTTCTCTGTCAAGTATGTGACTGCGTCAACCTTCAAAGTTTTCCCCACTAAATCTCCAATTATACTCAAACTTTCTGCATTAAAAAACTTAAGGGGAAGGACAGGTATGCGCACCCACGCCGCAATTCTTTTTTGCTGCAAGCATTCCAGGGGTCAAAGTTTGGCCTCCACCTTTGTACCAAGAGATAATGATCTGCAATCATCCAAGGGCCCTCCAAGTAAACATAATTCAAGTCTTCATCGCTATTGAATGACACCACAAAATACCCATTATCTATATCTCGAACAGTATAGCGATCCCTTGTTTTCCAGAGTCTTTGGAGCCTCAGCTGTAAGAGCTGTAAGGGAATGCCCTTACCCATTAGCTTGATGATCAGGGACTTCTTCCAAGGAGCACACCATCTTTCATACTGCTCTCTAGACATTGCTAGTGTAGGAATATCGTCTCCTGTACACATCCCTACGTTCTCCTTATGACTATCTTGGGTACTGCTTCCTTCCCCAAAAAATTCTGCTAGACTTTCTATGTAACCCTTCCAAGCCTCATCGAAGACACTACACCCCCTCGCATCAAAGGAATGTTGTTTTGGCTCCTCATCTATTAGCGTGGCCTTGTAGGACATTTTGGGGTTCTCCTCTATGCCTCTACCGTCACCAGAACTGTCAGTTACCCCACCTCCTCCGTCTGCCCTCGACTTCTTCCTTCCCCGATCATACGGTCCTCCTTCATCCACTGTCACCGCTCCTTGCTGTTCTGTGTTTTCCTTCATCCAGCGTTTATAGGCTGGTCGTGGAACTCATTCCGCTACTTCCCTTCTTTCGAAAAGTAAGAATTTGAGGTAATGAACCCACTCCAATTTATTGGATTTGGATCATCTATATTTGATTTTGAATGGCCTATATTTTATTTTTGTTTAAATGGGTATAAAATCTAAAATAAAATTAATCTTTTAACTATTATATTTGTAAATAATATTTTTTTTTATAATAAATTGTTAATTTTAAAAAAAAACAAAATATGGACCATCCAAAATTATCAAATCCGGATAGTCCAAATATAATGGATTAGAGGAGCTCATCATTTTTTAGTAGCATTCTAGCCAATTCTGAATCCACATCCCAAAAATTGATTGTATCATCCCTATTATCATTACTTTATATTTACATTGAATGTTTATATTAGTTTATTTTAAATGGATTTAAATAAGTATGTGAGACAAGTTTTATCTCGAATCATATGAAAAAGTATTTTTTTAAATGCTAAATTGGGTTACTTTTTATACAAAGAGAAACACATGTTATCAACTCATTATTAACTTGATTAATGGCATAATAGGAATATGGGATTTTTTTGTCTTCTAAGGGGAATCTTCTTTTTCCTAGAAAATGCTCCAAAAATTAGCACATTAACTATTTTTGGTGAAGAAAGCTTTTAGCTCTGGACTGAAATGAAATATCAAGTATCGGTTAAATGAATGGCAAGAGGTGAAGTGATGGTGGCTTGGTAGTGAAATGAAGTACTCTGTACTCCACCATGATGGTTTTTTCTCCATTAGGGACTCATTGGAACTTCACTCTACAATATAAAATGTGTTTACTTTTAAATGCAATTTTTTTAAAAACAAAAAACAGAAACAGACGCGTCCTAAGTTTTTTAATTTTTATCTAAAGGTTTTGGGGACTTTTGTTGCATTTCAAAGAGTATTTTTATATTTTGTAATTGGACCTTTGGGGTAAAAATTTGGTTTCTGCTGAAATTCAAGAGAGAAAATAAAAGAAAAGAATGGTATTATTTCTTAATATTTGTTTAGGAATGAGATTTTTAACTCTGTACAATAAACCTGATGTTCAGATCAATAGTATTAAATGCACTACTTCACTCTATTTCAGTTTCACCCTCCCCTTGGTCTTGGGATTTTCGCATGAGATTGACTCTTTTACAGATGAATAGTATTATCGTCAGGGGATTGAGAATGAATTTACCCATTCATCAACTAACAACATTGATACTTTCCAAATTTGATGTGGTGGGAGATTCTTTGCTATAGGCCATTTTGTGAGGACTCTTGCATCAATAGATCACTTGTCTTTGCTATCATCAATGTTTTTTTATGAAATCTTTTGCTGTAGTCAACATCTCACACTAAGCTCGTTGAATTGATGTATGTACGTATATATAATGAAAGAGGGACTTGGGGGGTATTAAAGCATCAATGCTAACTGGGTGGAGCAAGGTGTGAGTGATATAACGCAACATAACGTGGCCGGAAAACCACCGAATCAATCTATACTTCTAAATATCTTCCACTTAGCTGAAGTCGCTCGCTCACGTGCCTTCATCATCGGCTTGTGACACTATATATTGGTTCATAAGAATTTGTTGGCTTCAACCTACCATTTCTCATCAACATCTGGCTCCGCTCCGTGTCCTGCATTAATTATGTGTCAGGATTCACTTGCTATGCTTGATGCAATTGAACCATGCATTACGTGCTCCTTAGATTTATCTTGCCCAGTGTATTTCAAACACTTAAATATGGTCCTGCGTGATTCACATAAGCTCTATAAATAGCGAAATAAATGTTAAAAAATAGTAACCTTTCATTGAGCCATCCAGTTTGGGTCATAAAAATATGGGTTCGCATTAGAAAATTTATTTGTCAGACTTCAAAAACAATTTATGCAACGTTGTAGTTAACCTAGTTGTCGATAGCATTATTATTTAGAACCAAGCATTAAACACCAATGACAAGTTTAGGTTTATGAAAGTGGTTTCATTAGTAGACCTTCTGTTACGGGACGATAAAGTGAGCGGCCATTATGTTGAGTGTGGTCAATCTATTCTTATTACATTATTCCTTCAATTTCTTCAATAACCTTTCATTTTTGATGCAACATACGGTACGCGAATGTTTGATCGTTTCAAAACAGAAGATGCATAGGAAAAATTCTTGTGGAGGGTCACTAAATCATCCTCTTATGACATCTCTGTGTTCATTTTGGAGGTCGATGGTTAGCATGTTCAACTATTGTATCACATAGAGTTTAACACTTCATCGGTCATCTATAAGTATACGTGCATATTTTCTCCACCAAGCTTTAACCTAACGTGCCCATCGGACATTACCCTAAGGAATGTTGAGATGCGGGGATTTAGTTAGTCAATCAAATATATATCTAAAATTTTTAAATATTATGCGTTCTTCTCACTTATTATACTATTTGATGAATTCTTATATTTGGAGTTGATGCTTAACTGTGCTTCAAATGTATGTAGCTTTGTCAAGTTTATCTCCTCTGTGGTTGTCTATAGCTTCATGGGATTCATGGAGAAGGAGATTGAGATCATGTTGGACACCTCAAAAAAAGGTTTTGAGTGATAAGTCATCCAATAATGGATTATGATTTTTAGCCAACAAATCGTATAACTAACTTTACATTTATCAAACAAACTTGAATAAATAAACATAGAGATGTATGTTGATTTTAATTTCAAGGCAAAGGTTCACAACCAATTAAGATTGCAAGGGTTGTGACTTTTTTTTTTGTAATAATAAGCTATGCGAATCATAAAAGTTATTAAAAAAAAATTAAACAGTCATTCCTCATAGATTATAACATATTTTATAATATATTTTGAATGATTTTAATTGATTTTTGTTATTTATAGAAATTAGTAAAAATGCAAGTTTTTTTACAGATTTAGATCAGAGCAGGTTAGGGCATACCTTAGTAAAGGTTAGGCTCAGATGTCAAATAGTTCTGTAATAGGTTAAGATTAGACACAGACCACCCGTTGCAAAATAGATCTAATCTGTTTAGGGTGAAGTTTAGTCTGTTCTGTTTCCACCACTCCTGATTACAACTATTTGAATTTAATTTATATTTATGACTTACCTTTAATAATTTTTTCTGGATTATTAAATTCTTCATCTTTCCTTTGTCCCTTTTTTATTTAAGAAGAAAATAAATAATACAACCCTTCTTGAATGACGCACTGCAGAATCCTTCGCCCCAACTTCGGCCGCCAGCTCTCCACTCCTCGGTCTTCGGCTTTCCAACGGCAGCTCTTCCAACTCGGTCCAGCCTCTTCCAGTTATCCGGCTTCTTCTACCCATCTTCTGCTGCAGGTTGGATTCTCTTTCTGTTTCCTATCTCATCATCTTCCTCGAATATATATAGCCTTGTTGAACAACTGTCGAACATGAGTGCGGGTTATATCATCTCTCTTTTATTTACTTGAGTATCGCTTCTTCTTTCCTTAGTTTTTCTACCATAGTTGTATGAATACGAACAACTCTGGATTCGAAGAGACAGTGAATAATTCAGCAACCAATAAGTTGTTACACACACACATGAAACCAGATTGTGAATAAGCTATAAAGTGTTATGCTTTATGATGCAATGGCCAATGCAGCCACAGTTTTGGGGACCGAAATTCCACATGTTAGAAGAGAAGGGTCTGTAAAGAAGAAAGATATCATCAACTGAGAAAAGTGCAATTATGCATCTTTTCGTTTTAAATATAATTAATTTTATTATTATTTTTAATTAATATTGGACAATTAAATCGCTGATGATGATTTCTTTAAACTATATTTAAGTAGCTAATAGATAAGTTGGAATCAGTAACGTTGAGCATTGTTGTAAACTTGTAACATAGTGCTCTGTGCTTCTGCGTCTGTGTTTGCATAAAGTAAGGTAACTTAGTGAATGTTTGGTATCTTAGTTAGTTTTTGTGCAGTGCTAATTCATTTTAAAATTCTCTTTGCATATAATTTAAAATATATTAATGTAGTTGCTTCCGCTTTTTCCCCAGTTCGGTTTGGTTTGTTTCTGTTCAATATGTATTGGTTGTTGTTGATCACCCTTAATTCGCTGACCTGATGCATTCCTTGTAAATCTCGAAACTGCAGCTAGGATTTAAGCCTTTTTTGGGATTTACGAGCCTCTGAGAAACAGAGGCTGCTACAAGTAAATTAAATGGAGATAGATTTGGGGAAACTTGCATTTGACATTGACTTTCATTCATCAGATCAACTTGTTGCTGCGGGATTGATTAATGGTGACCTTCACCTGTGAGTAGACTAACGTTTCATTTTTTTGCTCGTAACTGCTTCTTTTGTTAACTTCTTTTGTGTTTGATTATCCTATGTTAATATGTTTCTGAACTCTCCCGCTGGCAGATACCGTTATAACCCTGATAGCCTGCCTGTGAGGTATTTCATTATATATCTTACTGCTTTTATAGTTGTTGAATATTTGACCTGCATGCATAGTGATTTATGTTGTTTCCAAATTTCAACCCTATTTGGATCAATTTTCATTAGCTATATTATAAGGGGGTTTTGCTAGGTTGTTGTAAGCTCATATATTGATATCCGCCCCACTTGCTTTATGATTTTATGCTGCCTCCAATTTTGTCCCTATTTGCATGCATTTGCTACTGTTTATATTTATATAGTATATTGGGGTCTTTCCAGGTTGTTGGAAGTTCATGCACACACTGAATCTTGCAGAGCTGTTCGTTTCATCAATGATGGACGTGGTAGTGCATTGTAGTTTTTCTTACACTCTTTCCTTTCTATTATATTATTGTTATTTTTATCATTATTATTAATGGGTTGTCCAATATTGATGTTTTCATATTGACCTTTGATTTGATTATTGCTTCTATTTTAGCACTGTTGACGGGTTCTCCAGATTGCTCAATCTTGGCAACAGATGTTGAAACTGGATCTGCCATCGCCCGTCTTGATAATGCCCATGGGTGGGTGGATTTCTCTCAATAACTCATGAAATGATTTTGCTATCTTGATGCTGAGCATGATTGTTAATTCCGAAGTTTTATGTGGTGTATTTTGATAATGCAGGGCTGCAGTCAATAGATTGTTAAATTTGACTGAGTCAACTGTTGCTACTGGAGATGATGAAGGGTGTATTAAGGTAACTTATTTAATTTCATTTAGTATTGTGTTTGCTGCTGTGGAGGACATCTATTTTTACATGTCGGGGGGGGGGGGGGGGGGGTGGAGTGTAAAGACTGATTTACTTTTCTCTTTGCATCTATTTTTTCAATTATGATTTAATAATCCTTCTCGAGTTATGGTTTGTCCACTGTTTTGTGTTTTTATGTCAACTAATTTAAAATATACTGTGTTTATAGCAAGGAGTTAGAATGAAGTTTCCTATCAACATCATCTATTTGTTAAGACTTTCTATACTTAGTCATATGGTGCAATGGATAGTCTCTTATGGACATTTCATATCTAAAAACTGATATTTTTTACTCCTGTGATGCTTTCCCCACTATAATATCCCTTTTGCTGTAGTTGTTTCGTTTTGTCAAAGCCACCTCTGGCTGATGATGATTGTGGTATTTAATTTATTGTTCTAAGGAGAGACCAAATGTTTCCTCATTACCTTTTAATTAGCCTTTTCTCGTTGCAGGTATGGGACACCAGACAACATTCTTGTTGCAATGCATTTGATGCTCATGAAGATTATATTTCAGACATGACTTTTGCATCTGATGCAATGAAACTATTGGGAACAAGGTATCATTTATTGCCCTTGTCAACCTAGTTTTACTGTAAATTTTATGTTTACCTTAAGTGGATATACTTTGATGCACCGCATGATATTCTATCAGCTGTGATTAACTGATGCATGCTGAATTCTTTTGTAAATTTATTTTCCATGTGAAGTGGAGATGGGACTCTATCTGTTTGCAATCTTCGAAGAAACAAAGTAAGTTATACATCTACTGCTTCCCTTTTTATTTCCTTCAAATTTTTAGTGATAGATGCTCTTAATTTTATTCTACTGATAGGTCCAAGCTCGATCTGAGTTCTCTGAAGACGAGCTGCTGTCTGTTGTTATAATGAAGGTACTGATTCGCAGTCAATCTTTCTCTTTTCTTGTATGCATTGATGGAGTTACCTACCTGTCTTTGGTTGTGAAACGGTAAAGTTTTGAGGACCTTATGATTGTGAACTTGGAATTTTACTAGTGCTTTAGTTGAATAAATTAAGAAAACTGTTGGAAAAGTAGTTTTGGAATAATATTTTTCTTCAATTATAAGGTAGAAAAAGGTTGTGCAAAGTTTTATTCTGAATTCATTATGCCTTCCTCCATCAGAAAGAGAATGTCGTTGTATCTTTTTCTTTGAAAGAGGAGAAACAATACTATTAGATGGATTTATTAGAGCTGCACATAAGTGTTGGTTGGATGGTCCTGAGAATAAAATATATTTCGGACATTCTGTAAATTGGTGTTAAATATCCGTATTAAACTTTTGGTGTCTCTTTTCTCTTAGCATAGTTCCTTGTTTAAGAGTGGCTTTTTGATCTCATATTCTTTAGAACTGCCATTTAGCTGATGTGGATTTCTTTTTTAAATACCAGAATGGTAGGAAAATTGTCTGTGGATCACAAACTGGAACCCTATTACTGTATTCATGGGGATATTTCCAGGATTGCAGGTACTTGATGTGGCACTGGTTTGCAATTGATGAAGTAATTTATTGTTGCTTATTAAGGAGGCGAACTAGTTCCATGTTTGCTCTTAACTGCTGATTTTGGCTCTATAACTGATATTCTTGCTTGATGGCTTTTAATGTTCAGTGATCGGTTTGTTGATCTCTCACCAAACTCTATCGATGCTATGTTAAAGGTGAGTGGGTGACATGATTATTTCAGCATTAGTAGGCTTTTATACTATTCCATGGTCAGTCAATCAAAATTTGTATATGTAAATTTCAGCTTGATGAGGACAGGATTATCACTGGATCAGAGAATGGGCTAATCAAGTGAGTCTCTTTTGTATGAGGGCATTGTTGCCTTTGATTTGGTCATGATTCTATCCTATGTTCATTTATATGCTTTTCCAATTACATTTATAATTATTATTATTATCTTTTCTCAGTCTCGTCGGAATATTACCCAACAGGGTCATCCAACCAATTGCAGAGCACTCACAATATCCTATTGAACGTCTAGGTAATTTGGTCGCTTTTTGCAAAACTTGAATCTTGCTGTTTATGTTTGTGGGATTCGCTTAACAAATTTTCTGGTGGAGTCCTAAATATGAATATTAAAATACTAAAGGAAAAAGGAAATAACAGAATAAATCTATTAGAAAATTAAAATCCACTAAGGATTATTTAAGCAGGAATCTGACCAAAATAAACTTTAGTAGCCAACAAAAGGAGAATCTCCAATCGAATACAAATTTCATCTTTTTTCTTATATTCTGACCATAAACCCAGCCAGTATATTTATAGCTGCTGGAATACAATTAAATTAATATGAAAACTGAGAAAATAGCCTAATATCCTGCCACTAACAAAAATAGACGTTGATGGACTCTAAACAACCATAATTTCCACTTATTTAGCAAACAAACTCATTTAAAATAAAACTGACTTCTAAATTAATAATATTAAATAGAAAAATATTTAAAATAACTCAAATTAATATCTATTCCTAAAATCTCCCTAACTTCCCACAACTCCCATTATCCCACTGATCTGGTACTCTATCAATTTCTGTAATTTTATTCCTGTTAGATTACTTTCCGTTTAGTGGTCTCTCTTATTGTCTACGATATTGTATTTTAATTCACTAGCAATATGTGTGCTTTTTTGTTTTAACTTTAGTCTTGGCCTTTTAAGCTGGATGATGGAATGTGATTAATTTGATCTCACTATCTTGACCCATGGTTTTCTTTGGTTTTGCAGCTTTTTCTCATGATAGAAAGTACCTCGGCAGTATCGCACATGATCATACTTTAAAGGTACACTTTTTACTTCACTTCTTCATATATCTCCTCATCCAAAGTAGAACGGAATTACTCACCATACCAAAAAACACGTGCAAATATTAATGGAAAAGAAAATGGATAGAAAACTTTG
>QFDD01120282.1:0-20544 GCA_006871305.1 Vachellia collinsii
AAATATTGTCCGTGATTCTCAAACCCGTCAACCTTGGAAGAGCATGATAGCAAACGGTGAATCCCTGAGAAAAAGGCAGCATAAGACACATTATTAACCCTTCTAATAAGCATATTAAAATCAATCCTGACCCTACCTCTCATATTTGTTACATTTTTTGCACAAACTCTCAGATACTTGAGCATCTTGTCCTTCACACCCTTTTCCTTTCTTGAGAATGTATAGCTCCTCAGGTACATTTGCCTGCACGAGATGCTGTCAAAACCCCGAGACATTGGTGAACTGGTGTCCCTCCCCTTCCCAGTGCTCACCATCTTCACAAATTCCGCCTCAGATTCCGGCCACTTATAGGTTGGCCGGTGGAGTGGGAGACGCGAGGCGGTGACCGTGGAGCCGGGCATGCAAACATAGGCCATGGAAGCATTGAAGAGTGAATTGTTGGGGAGAATAAGAGTGGGGACTTGGAGCTTAATTTATAGATTGTAAGCTGTAACATAAATATGAGGGTACATTTTTTCAACGACAGAGACATGAAATGGCGTCAGGGTAAGATGTGAGTGAGGAGTGACTCAGTGTGGTTCATATTTTGGAAGTGTTAGAGGTCATTGTCTTCTCATTCGGCATTAGATATGGATTTTGTGTTTGAACTTCTTCATGTAAAAATGCTTTTATTTTAGGCGTGGGAGTTGGGCAATGAGACAAAACGTGTGGGCAAACCGCCCTTTGTGCTTTTCCAATAAATGTATACCTTTCAAAGCTCATCTCCAACATATTGTTGATTAATTATCCACCAATGTTTAATTGTTGCATAAATCTTTATATGTTGATAGATAGACTATTGCACCCACAAAGTTTAGAAGGTTTAAGGGGATGGTGATTTTTTTTGATTTTACATATAATACATATTTGATGACAATTAATATTGGAAAAAAATTAAAATTACTTTTGTTTGCCCGGTTTATTAATTTCATTCCATTGGCTGTAGCTAGACCTCAATTAATTTATTTTATAGGTAAATTAAAACAACTAATTATTTCTTTATTTTCTGGTTGATGTAACATTAGAGAGTTCACATGATTATCACAATTGAATAATTAACTCGATCGTTTAGTAATCTTAATTTTAATGTCACTTTCTCTCAGTTGAAGCCTGCAAGGGTTCCATTTCTACAGTACAAGACACACACGCATCCATATATGCATTTTGGTTTTTCTCCTGAATCATCATCTCTTTCAAATTGGAATATGGCGAATTTCTACAAATTGGGTTGTTGAAATCAAGCAGCTTTGAGAATATTACATACCATACCATTATGGAAGGTTGGTCAAAAAAAGAATCCATTGTGCTGGATGAAACAAACCATCGGCAAAATGCCAAACGTCCCACATTTCTATACAGATATTTCTTTTAAAATAAGAAACTCAGTACTATTTAATGATGTGATAAACATCACTACCAAACACAGAAATCATAGATTTTACTCCAGCGTGATGTTACAGGAGGCATAGGGAATGGTAATGTGGCACGACTTGGGAATTGGGATTCATAATCACAAGATAGGTCCCAAAAACCAAGAGGAAAAAATATCCGTGGTTGGGGAATCCATAAATTATAGGGTGAACCAGGCTCAGGCCCATCACATATAAAAGCCTTGGGTTAATTGTCAGCCCAACTCAGCAGTTTTGGGTGACAGTGACGGGCCTAACATGCTTGTTGTCCCCCGAGACAGAACTACGAAGCGAATTTTTTAATATCATTAAAAAAAAAGAAATAACAAAAGTTGATCCAATTGGTAAGAAAATTAATTTACATCTTACAAGAACATGAATTCAAATCAGTTGCAAATGTGAGTATTTTGTTAGCGAATGTGTATTTTGGGTTAAACTCATGTAAACTTTCTTATAAAAAAAGAATATCATCCAAAAAAAAGAGTGAAATAAAATAAAGATATGAGGTAAGCCATTTGAGGATGAAAATTGTAATCATGTAGCAGTTTGGGTGGGTAAAATTTAATTTCAATACTTTATTTTGACGAGCAATTTTGAATCCTTTTAAAATATTTTCGCCGTGTTTACACAGTAAATAATAAGGATTTCATTGAGTAATTTATTTATGGAAATGTAACCCTTATTAAAAAATGTGAATATTATAACTCTAATTCATCAATTTTTTTTTTCTAAACACCAACTGAAAATTTAGAGGGCATAATAGCTAAAATAGATAGTACGAATATCTAACCACCAATTCAACCAACTTGTCCAGGTTGGTAGGAATGAGACAGAACATGAAAATAGCAAACAAAATTTTCCTGCCATTTATGTTTTGACAAGGGCGGCTTTTACAAATAGCAACGTACACTGATTCCTCCTTCGTCAATATGAATGTAAAAACGATAGTAAGTCATCCCACTTATACACAAAAATAATATACAGCGAGCCTCGGGCAGTACATGGGTTACTTGAATCGTACAATGTTACTATATTATATGTGGCAAAAAAAAAAATGTAAGTGCACCTAATTTTACCGAGGAAGCACAAAAATCGAAATGCTTTGCCAAATAAATAAAAGGATTAGGGAAAAGAAGAAAGAGGAAGGTTCGAACATTGCTTCCCATGTGCAGATTATTTGTTATGACTTGCATGATTATTAATACGCAGGCAAACGATGGTGATGTTGGATTTGGAAACCTTTTCCAAACTAGCAGGTGTCTTCACATATTCATATTTTATATATATAGCTTCTAGCTAGGTAGCTACCTAGCTTAGCTATATATCTATGTAATCATGCCTTCCAATTTCACCTCTTCATCATTCCATCTCTTTCGTTCCTTTCTTCATCATTTACCTTTTTCATCCTTCTCCCCCTTCTCTCCCCCAACGCAGGGGCGGTTGGGACTTGTTTTCTCCAGCCATATTGGGAGGGTGTTATAAGATTTAGATTCTCTAACCCCAACGTCTAACTTGAAGATTGTGGTCTTCGCAAGGATTTGTCCTCGTTTCAATGGCTCCTTTATTTATTGAGAGTCGACCAATAAGAGAAAGCTATCAACGAAAAGTTCTGATTGAAGGGGGTCGGATAAAACGCCACAGTATGAAGTTGCGCTTGGTTACAATCACTATGACTTTTTTTTTTTGTCATACTTAAACTCTATCTCAATGCTTGATTATATCTGTTTTCTGTAGAATATGAATTTATGATTCGATAGTTAAAATCTCCCCAAATGTCATGTTCTAACAGTTTTCTAATACCCGAAAAAACCAATGGATTATACTTTCTGTACCGTTTAGAACAGCTTTTGTTAACTTTCAGAATGGCTAATGGGTTTAACTTTTTAAAGTGACGATGTTTTCTGGAATTAATTAAAATAAAAAGGGACCCAAAGAGGCCTAGTGGCTAACACAGCGCCGGCTGACAAAGACGAGCATAGGGCCGTCCTCTCTCCACATTTGCATGTTACCTCAGAAGTCATAGCCTTTATTCAAACCCCCCCCCCCCACCCCGGGGGGTAGACTTAGACCTTCAATTCATCAATTCAAAGCAATCATCAATGCGTCAATCTAATTATATTCCCTCAACTTCACAACTTGAACTTGTGTACGACTCTTGCTTAATCATTTATGAAAGCTAGCTAGACACTCCAAAATCTTATTTAATCATTGGGGTTCGCAACTCTACATATGAAAGCAATACCCAAAGTGGGCAATATTATATAAATAAGGTAAGCAGCTCCAACATGAAGATGTAACAAGTGGCCTTTAATTTAATATTTCCCCAAACATAAGTTTGCCAAACAGATTCTAGACATATTGATGCATATCAATTCTTTGTTTACTCTTCTTCGGCTAAAGACAAGTTCATGGTAGGGACCAATTAAGCCGGGTCCAACTTGTCGGCCTCAATCACATTTCATTACTCATGGACAAATAACTTGTTATTTTGATTATCTCAACACCTAAATTACCGAGTAGAAACTTATGATTGATTAATTTTATTGACAAATTGCACACTGACAAAATTATGTCGTATATATTTATGTGCTTGTGAGGCTGTTCTGTTCAACTAGATCTGATAGTTTGAATTTGGGTATTAGTATTATTAGTTTGTTGAAATTTCTTGTGTATATCACTTGGCCGAGCAAAAAAAAAAAACGAAAGTTAAAAATTTCTCCATTTAAAGATGAAAGGTGCAAAATGCCAATCCCTATGTCCCGCAGCTGCAAGAAAGCAAGAGGTGGAAGCCAAATTTAGAGCACTCATATTGTTCCATTAGGTGATTATTGATAATCAATATCAATGTTTGAGCACAGCCTTGTCCGTTTCAGGATACTTAATTAATCACCCTTTTGTTTTTTCATGCATGCTTCCCCAAAAGGTATTTATATATAACTGAGTATATATATAATCATATAGAAACCCCAATAACAACTTGTTATTAAAGCTTTTGGTATACAATTATGCACTAATTGCTGCTGATGCAGAAGAGTCTATAAAAAGATAAGAAGGGCACTCAAAAACTTCACCCTAGCTAGATTAAAGTCTAGTAGGAGCACATGATCACATCCCAATCACTATATATATTTACATTATTTAATATAATTACTAAATTCGCCCCACAATACATAAAAGGAGGATCAATAACAATTTCAATTTAACCTGATCACTGCTATGCTTTATTCTAAAACATGAGACCAAATGGAGTACTATCTTGATGACGCTCTTGAACAATATTATTTGCGGCAATTAAATTATCAAAGAAATTAACCCAATTGTCCTCTTCCTCATCTTCTTCCTCAGCTCCAACACCATTCTCATGGCTCCTCTTATCAGTTTCCTCGTTCCTCGCAAATCTTCCTCTGATGCGTGGTCTGCTATCTGCTAATGTCTTCCTGCAAGCATACTGATCCCAAACACGGAATTTCTTATTCACGTTGATTCTAAATTTACCATTAATAAACAACTAACTCAATTGATCTGCATAATATATATTTGTGTATATATAGGTACATACATGTGGGTGTGGGTATTATAATCATAGAGCACAGTATAAAGAAGAATAATTTCCATGTTCCGAATGATCGTTTTCTTTAAGATTTTGACAGTAATGGGATTCTTAGTTGGAGAATAAGACAAATATGTGGGAAGGGTTTATGCTTCAGAGACTCAAAACTGTAATAATAATAATACATAAAAAGATACGAGCTGTTTTTTTTTATCGTTTAGTGAGGCGAGTAGGGTGCTGTATATAGTGCAAAGAATATGGGGAACAATTTATGACAGCCTTATTAATAATTTGAAAATGCATGTCATTTCATTTCTCAATTAAGGTTCACCTTTTACTGTTTTCTTAACTTTTACTTCAGAGTTGGATATGATTTATTTAATGGGGGGTTCATACGTTGAGCCAAATCTGTACAAAGGAGTGGCGGTGGATTTAAATTTCCCAGTCTCACTGTGTTGTCCATCTTTGGTGGCTTCTGGTTCTTTTCTGTCTTGTCTTCCCCCCGAATTCAAATGGTTACAATGAAAGAAAATTAAGAAAAATTTTTTTAAAAAAATATTACCTTGATTTTCTTGTTGAAGTTTCTCAGATTCCGCTTGCTTCTATATCTCTCAATCCTCACCTTCTTCTCCTCTGGACTATAACGACATGCTCTGTTCATACCTTCTATGATCATACTACTTTCACTTGACATCGCAGTCTCTGACCCATGATTCCTCTGTCGCAATCCAATGATATAATGAGATGCTTGTGTGTGTGTGTGTGTGTGAGCGTAACGGCACTATAAGCACAAGTATATATAGCAAAATCTATCCATTTCTATCCTGTTTTTTTTGGACAATCAACATGCAAGTTTGGGTCAATCTCGAACAACAAGTGGATGAATTATTTAAATATTGAAAATTAAATAGTATTGTCTTACGTAATTATGAGCGCTTGAAATCTAACATAAAACATGTTTTCTTTTCTTTTTTTCCTTTGGCCAAACATAAAACGAGTTTGATAGCTTATTTGAATTACTTTGTGCACAATAATTTTCACACTTTGTTGTGTTTGAAAGGCAGCTTATGCATGAGAGAGGAAACAAAAAGAAAACTCTTCAAAAGAAAATGAGACTTATGAGATTGTGAGCGGAGGATTAACCTGCAATTGCAAATCACCGGTACTGTAAACTCTGCGTACCGGACCGTCGTCGGAGTCGAGAAACTCGGAAAACAGAGCATAAACAGGGTGGTTATATCCATTCTTACGAAGCGAGTGGCTGCTCACGCTCCTCTGCACCAAGCTTGGCCGTTGAGTTCTATAGGTCGCCAGCGAACTGGGCGAGCAGTAGCTGCTACAACCGCTGCTGCAACTATTGTTGAGGCTCATCTCCGAGTAGAGCAGCGAGTCGAAATCTACGACGGCGAGCTGGTCGGGAATGAGGTGTTGCCTTGAAGTGGAGATGGAATGCATTGACGACGTAACCGAAGGATAGGACAGCGGCGCGGTGGGTGCGGTTGGCGACGGCCGCAAATGATCGGTGGAGTTGGAGGCGCGTGAGAGTGTAGCGCTAGAGTGTGGGTACATGGCGCCGTGTTGATGTGCGATATGTTAACCGGAGATCAGAAGCGGTTAGTCGACGGAAGAGGGAGAACGTGAGTGAGTGAAGGTGTGAATGTGAGGGGCGCGAGTCGAAGTATTTATGAGAGACGCGGAAGGAAAAGGCCAAGTAAAACAGATAAAAAAAATTAAATTGAAAAAGAAAAAAGAAAATGGTGACGAGAAGGTGAGGGCGGTGACGTCAGAATTGAAGCAAAACCGAGATGAAGCGTTGACCTCTTTAATTTCTACAAAAACTCACCGATCTGATGTGTCAATTAGGTTATCTATGTCAAATTTGAAGCCACAGCCTCATGTTTAATAATACTTTATAAGAAGTGTTTTATGTTGAATTCGAATCTTCTGAGTGTCTTCCTCCCTATTTCTCTCAGAATCCTGTTCCGCATCCTGCTTAAGAGGAAAGGAGAAAATAAGATACCAAGAATGTCACGTTCCGCTTGATGCCTAGAGTAAGGGCTTGTTTGGGAAGTAATAAAACCTAGGTTTCAAACCTTGGTTTCACAGAATCCGAGATATGTATGTGAGAGAGTTTTATCTCGGTTTACGTAAAAGTGATTTTGAGAATTGATTGGCAAACAAACCCGAAATCCACATAATATCATGCACTCGGAAATTCCACAATTATCTAGGAGGGCATATATCTGTTTTATCACTTTGAAATTTTAGTTTTTTAAGATAATTCTCACTTTATAACTTTACTGAGCAGTTCTATACAATTTTATTCTTCATGCATAGGAATATCATAAATCAAATACTCTCGCTCTCTCGGTCTTACTCGGCCTTGTAACATCATCACTAAATTTACTCTTGCGCCTCGTCTGGATATATGTTTATGCATGCAGATTACATATGCATGCGTCCAGCAAAATGCAATAATTAATCAAGTTAATTAAATCGTTTTGTGACTTAAGAATACTTAAGAAGATGACAAATATGAGTTTACATATATATGCACGATGCAGAGGAAACCAAACAAGTTGATAATTAAAATCTTCCATATCTGGCTTTCCACTTGATCTGACCTTTGGCGTTATTTTAGTAATGGGCACAGTTTTCAGAATTAAGCTAGTCTTCTCTTTTAATCATAGCCAGTAAGGAAGTTTTGTATTTCTAAAATTAGATCATTTGGATTAAAGCTCTCACTAATCAAACCTAGCTATATATAGACAATTTATACCTTGGTTCATTCATCACTCCCATTTTTAGCAGTAAAACTCAACTCAGAAGCCACTAATATGTGTGGTAAAACGCAAACTTGACCACATTGCCTGGTTAAGTCATGAGTGTCTATTGTATAAATATGCTGTTAATTAACAGGACCTTTAGCATTTCTTAATGATTATTATCATTCATGTATCATCCTAAAACATTTCTTTACAGATATCATATAGTGTCATACAGTCACGCACCGCAATAATGTCCGCTGCAAAACCTGATTGATCTCCTGCACTTTCTTGGGGGGTCAAAACTACATAATTGATGTCCCACGCTTGTCAAAAGAAATTATTGTAAAATGATGCTTAAAATTACGAAATGGGATCTTATATTTAAGATGGGAGGGAGTATATATATCTTTGTTTGGCATATCATGCGTATTCCGGATCCAAAGAGTGAGGACTTGCATTGAGTTTATTTGCATCTTCTTCTATATACCAATCAAAGCTCACTTATAGAGCTAATTACGGCGAAAGACGAGACAAAGTTGCAGTACTAATGATTTTAGTTTCTTATGGGTCGAAGAAAGACGATGATGAAACGTAGAAATTAAATTGGCATTTTTTACTTACCCAAAAAAAAAGGGGGAAAATGGCACTTTCGTAGCTACGGCGTGGTCCTAGTTAATAAAGTTTGCTGCAACATACACACAAAGGAGAGTAACCGAGTATCAAAATCGTATCCAACATTCCAACTTGCTTCTTTACTGCAAATATATATAGTGTTACTCAGACCCCACCACTTACGACTCATGTACACGCACAAACACAATGCGTTGTCCTTCGCATGTATCTTTTTATGTAGATTTAGATTTACGGAAGTTATCATTAGACAATTAATTAAGCTGAAGAAGATTATGAGTTTGGGTTATCATTCTTAATCGTCATTATCTATTGAGACCGAGCACCATCGTTATTGATCAGGGTCGTTAGGGAAAATCTAGAATCAGGACTTTGACTCGGACGTGATTATTTTCATCGTTGTTGCTATCTTATTAGTATGTCAAGGTATTTAACTGGGGGGTTTTGATGGATATTATTATTGCCAAAACAGTACAATAGAAAAACTTGAGGCTAAAATGTCCCTCATTAATAAGTTTTTTTTGCCCCAAAAAAACATATCCCACTAAAACTAAAGTTTATGAAACTCATTCACTTAATTACGCTTTAACCCACGCAAATCATATTGGGCTGGGCATCTTTAGAATGGAGCTTTATTAAGGCCTCGGAATGATTTATATATCACTGATGATGCATTAGGATTGCTTTGACTTGGCATTTAATTAACATGAATCGATTAATAATGCTTCAACATCAGAGAATGTAACGCTCTGGGAATGACCATTCCATCGTGACAAATAAGCTACACAGGAGAGATGGCAAATTAAAGGAAGCGAAGAAATAAATCTGTTATTTACATGAACACCTTTATATATACTAGCCACGTGGCTTAAGGTGATGAAGTCGTGATAACAAGTACAATTGACTGCATCCTTATGGTCGAAACTTGAAAGCAGAGTGTATAGCTTAGTAAGAATCTTATCTAAGTGAGAGTTTGTTTCTAGAAGCTGGAAATTTATTTCTCAGATCTCATTGAAGATTTGAGATGTGGGTGGAGGGGACCATTGGTATGGGGAATCAAAGTAGGTCCAATAACATCCTCCAAATAACTATAGAAAATGCAGAGTACGTGTATATTATATACTGTTTCGTTGAGAAAACTGGAAAAAAAAAAAAAAGTGACAGAATCAATAGGCGCCATATATGTATGCCCTCAATAGTTGGGCTCACAAGCCCCAAAAGTAACCAACTCTGTGGAATACGCAGAATCATCAGTTGGTCAATAACTAGATTCGTCGAACCAATAAGCTTTAGCCTTGGTCTTTTGTATGATCTCTTGGATGGATGGATATGTTTAATGAATGTTTGGGAACTAGTGAAAGGATCCTAGTTAATTACTCATTAATCTATCTCAACTTCAATTGAAAAGATAATTAATTTTGGTTTTTAATCTGTTCATCAAGCAAAAAAGTAGCTATCACTTCACTTAGATTAACCTCTTGCTTTTGCGATAGGGTAAAGAAAAGGAAAGAAAAAAGCAAGAAGAATGGTGTGCACATAAGAAAAGCAAGTCGTGGTTCTGAAGTGGCAAGAGTCACACCATATACAATTTTGTCCTTGGGTAATACTGCTTAACTGAAGCAACAACATACTTAGCTTGCAGTTTAATAAACTTATTTTTATCTTGTGTCCACACAGAAAATTCAATCCCCACTACTCTATATTATGAATGAATTAAAATCATATATATGGTAGTAGAAAATGTATTTATTAACTAGTTCGGCGTTGAAATTGATAGATGCTAATTAATGGTGGGGATGTAATGAAGAAAAAAGAGGCAAGTGAATGAAGCTGAAGTTATTGTGGTGTGCGAGCGCGACAGGTATAGGAGAAATGATTCGAGGCTAAAACCCTAGCTAGGCTAATAATGGGATATACAGTTCAGCTCACTGGGGAATTCAGGACAAAGAGATATAAGTGTGGGGCTTTTGCTTACATGGAAAGTTGAAGATTTTGCTGATAAACACATGATAAGGAGACATTGCTTATGACCCAACACTGCTCCTTACAGTTTCTCCACTTTCATCACTCTTCATTTGACCCTTGTTCTCCTTGTTGCTCTATTTTCAGTCTCATCATACTCCTCAATGACCACCACACACACACAGAGTACTTGCATTTCAGCTTTATTGCTTTCCAATCCCTGCTTCTACACCTTTCGGTTTTAACCTCATTCCAAACCACAGAGACCAACTGAAAACGCGAGAGATTCAGAAAAAAAGTGCTTCAGCTTCAGAGTTTGTATTGCTTATGCACTCTCACCTCATTATCACATATCATTATGGAACGATCGAATACAAATTATTAGAAGAATTACGGCCAGTAAACTAGCTATTAGAGTTATCGACCGCAAATCCAGATATTGCCCCTCATTTAAGATAATCCTCCCAACGTAGGACTTATGACACATGACTTATGTTCAATAACACCTTGGATGTAAGTAGCATCGATTAGACGCGCATGACCAAAGAGAGGTACAAAATTAATGATCTCACATAATTCTTCAGAGAATGCAAGGACGTTTTGTGAGACTGATTGGCTCTCTAATAATTGGCTCTAAAATACTTCCTCACAGATGGCTACTTGTCACTAAAAATAAAGCAGTTACCTCAATGTCTTTTCCAGTAGCTAATACCCCTATGTATGATTGTGAAGTAATGAAGAGCAGGAATCACTGAAAGTGATGGATCATAAGACATTAATTAAAGCGAAGTGGTTTTGGAAATAAAAATGTCATCGTCTCTGTAGCTATCTCTCTTTCTCACTTGTCAAATGTGTAATCGCAATTTGAAACAGGAGGTTGTATTATCTTTGCAGCATAAATTTTTTGTCTCAATCATATCATAGTCTTCATATATACGGCTTGTCAATACATGATTTGTCAGGCAACGAATAGAAGTGCCTCACATTGATTTAATGCTTGCCCACCTTTCGAATATCACTTCCCACACGTCCTGTCAAAATGCACTCCCTTTAATTAACGTTTGCCACATCAATACACTAGCCTGCAGTTTTGGTTGAAATATTCAAGTCAGTCCTGAGATTTATCATTTTCTCCTTACTTTTAAGAAATAAATAATGAAGTTTTGACATAACACTTCTTTTAATGGAAAATTGACATAACACTTTTAAATGTACTGTATTGATGCAAAAAGATGAAAGGGCTTCATGTGAAATAACTGTGGTTTGAGCCGAAGCTTTGTTGGTTCAATGGCACATGCATGACTGGTTGCAGGTTCAATCTTGCCCTTCTACATACAAGCATTAGCTTACCTTTATAAATTAAAAAAAAAAATAACTGTGGTTTGAAAAGAAAATATGAGCAGTTATATTTATATGAATTAAGTAAAAAGAATTGAAATGGGGTACCTTCCAAAACTCCGCAATTTGGTGGAAAGTTGAAAGTATAATTATGACGAACAAAGATATGTGAGCAGTGCACAAACAAATAGCATTAATGGGTCCTTTTCCTGAGTGCATATATATTCGTCTGTAGAATGACAATAATAACTGGAACTGCACTTTCTCAAATAATAATGAATAGGGAATAATAGAAAGATTATGATGGGAGATGGGAGATCATGTATATACGAGCATATACAGTTCAACTCAGTCTTTCTTGTTGAGTTTTTGTTCTACTACATATGAGTGACATCAGTTAAGGTTCATTTTAGGTATGATCCGACAGCGTTGTGGAATGTTGAGTCAAAAAGGGCATTGGCTGATTTCTAACCACGCTAGTTTGCACTAACGGTTCGCTGCATGGCAATGGACACTTATTGGTGCTGTCAGTGCAATCGATTCTAGCCCTGTTTCTTGTTGCAATACATTTAACGAGTGCCGTTTGTCTAATCATTTATCAATGTTAATTGATTTTCATCAACCAACACGTTTCAGGTTCTCTATTCTTTTTCTGTATAACCTCTCCATAGTCTATTTTCAATCATGATTTCTTGTTTCATCTGTTAATCATGGAGGTTATAATGTACGCAGTTTTTGTTTTATTGTACATGTGGCTATTGTCCGAAGGACCAGGATTCCTTGACGCGGATTCACTACCTTTTTCCAACAAATTAAAGTTCAATGGGGAGCAATATTGTGATATAACTATTAGGAGGCAGAGGAATTTAAAGTTAATAGGTTTTATTTGAAGCAGAATGAGTATCTCAGCTGGATGTAATAGTATTCTTTGTGGCTTGTTCTCTGATTCAAGTCATCGCTATAGACGGTAGAGACCTGTTAGCATATTACCGGAATGGTTTAGGGTTTAGGGGGCAAAGGCTAGCAATAAGATGGTTCTTGTTCAAGATTGATAAAAATTTGGATGTAGACCATCAAGCAGAAAACTTTATGAATGCATTAATGTTAAATACTTAATAGTAAAGTTTCATCATCATTATGATCTCCTAATTAATTTAAATTTTGATAAATTTTTTAAGTTAAAGCGATGTAAGCTCAGGGTATCGGATACTCCACACAAAAAGAAAAAGAAAAAAATTGGATTCATGAAGAGGGGGTGAGACATGGTGTACCACTTTTGGAGATGGTGAAATGCGCAATCATTGGAACCCCATTATATTTTCAAACGCTGACACAGCCAGGTTGATGAGATTTATGAAAAGGTGCGCCTGTTATATAAAAAAATATAACGATGTCACCATGAGGGCGGGTTCATAACTCTTAACTCTCAAATGAAGGGAAGGGTTGGAGTTCTCTAAATGAAGGTAAAAGATTAGATGCACATAAAATTCCAATGAAACGATACGCACTTCTCATCTCTACATTTCTCTCTTTCTTCTCTTATGTTAATATTTTCTTTCATTATTTTTATAACATACATATTAATGTTGATACTTATCAAAGAAAAATATTATTGATAATGCTAATTCTACGTTTTACGGGTTCTTTGAATTAGCATGACTAAATGTAAATTGATTTTTGCAAATCAAAGTTGGGAGAAAACAATTGGTAACATGATAAAATGGTCAGTTTAACAGAAAATTGTTTAGATAGTATATTGAAAAAAATTAGTTTAAGAAAAATTAAAAATTAGAAAAGAGATGTTTAGAAAAGTGACTTTGAGCAAAGGCTACCCCAAACATATGTCAAGGGCTTCAACGGATTTTTTCGTCAGCCTGACTGAGATTGTCCACAACGCTGATCTAAACATGGTCTTCAGTATTTTAATCTAATCGGGCCAGCATGACAAATGCCCAATGACCAGCCTTTGAAGCCTAAATAAAGGCTCTCTGGCTCGACATGATAAGGATGTGGACTACATTTCCCAAAGCCTTTTGGACATGTGCCCCAGACTAACAACAAAAACGGAAATAAAATGCATGTGGCTTTTCTTTTAAGGAAAGGATTGATATTTGGTCCCAAAAAAGTGAAAAACAGAACGAAAATCCGCTTGGTAGTACAAGATCTAATTTATTAATTTAAAAAGATTAATAAAACTAAATAAATTATTTTAAAGTATTTATATTTATTATTTTTCTTTAAACTAATTTATCTAACTTATAAATAGATATATATAAGTATTATAGATAGATCATATAATATATGTTATAATCAAATAATTTATTTAGTTTCATTAGTTTCCTTAAACCAGTCAACCAGATGTTATATTTAAAACGAGGGTGGTAATTTCAAAGAAGAGAACTATTTGGTGAAAAAAAAAAAGGAAAGAAAAATGATACAGCTAACCGCTTCAATCCAAAGGTATTCCATTTCACCCAGCCGTTACTCCAGAGTCTATAAGGTTGGTAAAGGAGTAAAACTCTCATGTTGCTTTGAGAAGTGGAAAAAGCGATTGCTCTAAAACTACATCACTTTAAATTGTTGGCAAAAAAAAAAAAAAATGGGAGATCTGATTTTTTTTTTTTTGGTTTTTTTCCAAAACGGGATATCTGATTTAATTATGAAATCAAAGAGGATAATTAAGAAGTAAGATTGCGATTAAAGCAGGCGAAGCATATAAAAAGCATCCAGCCTGGGCGAACCCTTCACAAAACTAAGCCTGTTTAGTTAATTACAGTAAATATCTTGGGCGATTAAATAATGCCGCAGATATTTCGGCAATACACGTACGACGACTCCTTCCTAAAGGTGTCCGTGGACAGCAGCCTGGCGAACGAGTACCAGATCGCTCTCATATTCGCCCGAGACTACGACGGCTCGAATCGGCCCACCAACGGAATTTTCAACATCTACTGGGACCAAACCAAAGTCACTCCTTCTTCCATCCTTCAGTTCAGAGAAAGCCTTCCCCGTAACGTTGCCCTCAAAGTCTTCATCTCCATCGGCGATCGCGACGTCAACTACCGCTTCCGCCCTCTCGACGCTCATTCATGGATCTCCAACGCCACCGACTCCCTCACAGGCATCATTAGAGACCAACTCTACGCCCTAACCCTACGTCAAATCGAATTCGGACTTGACATCTTCTATGAGCACATCGATGACAGCGTCCAGCCAGACGGATTCGCTCAGTGCATAGGCCAGCTTATCACGAACCTCAAGGCGGCCAAAGTCATAACCGCCGCTTCCATTTCGCCGTCGGCCAGTCTCAACGAAGACTATTACTGTTTATTGAATCAAAGGTTCTCCTACAGCATAAACTGGGTGGATTATCAGTTTCAGAATGAGATAACTTCTGTGGACAGTCCTGCGCTCCTGGAGGAAAGATTCGGTGCTGTTTCCAAGGTTTATCCCAAGAGGAAGCTTCTCGCTGGGTATAGTGCTTTGAACGATGATTGGACCAATCTCTCGCCCATCGTCTTCTTTGCTGTTGGTTCCGCGCTCTTCAAGAATAAGAAAGTTGCGGGTTTCTCCATTATCTACCATGATTTTGTGAATCAGATCCCTTCGCAGTCATCGGCCTCGCCTCCTTGATTGCGTTTGCAGGTGGGTGGGTGCGCGCGCGCGCGCGCGCATGGGGCTGAAGAAGAACGAACATCTCCCGTTGGTCCTCCACAGGCCCGTAATGTATTAAAGTGACTGTCGTGTCATTAACTTTGCCAGCTTGGCAAATGCTATGTGCTGTTAAATAAAACCTGTGGTGATTCATGTAATTAAGAACAAAAATATGGCCTGCAGTGGTGTTATATATCTATAAATAAACATGTCATTCCCCTTCTTTATTAATTAATTTACATGTTTAATTAATTACTCCATCCCCTTTTTTATGTAAGATCCATTTTAATGATAAAATTGAAATGCAAAGTGATTCATCTCTTGGATTCATTTCAACAGTGCACCGTGAAGCTGCACTTCTTGAAAATTAATTTCTACATCCATGTTATAAATAGGATAAAACTTAACAAAAAAAAACGTATTTAGTTATATATAGCCCTACCATTAACTCCTTGATTAGTTAACGCCTTGCTAAATCGTTAAATGACACTTTTAGAATATGTGTGGGCAATACAGATAGATATAAGCAGGCTGATAAGTTTTGGCAAGTCCAGGATCAAACGTGTTAGTGAGCATAGACGCACAGATACATTGACATTAGGCAATAAGGTTGGTGATGATTTCTTGCCGTAGCATAAATGTTTATTAAGACCTGGAGCCAATGCAACTGCACGTCAAATAATATCTAACCTTCTGTTTTTTGGAACCGAAGTACACACTATGTATCTCACTTCCTCCATGCAAGATCCTGTGTTTAAGTTCATCACTCATGTAACACACTCCATCAGACTATATGAGCAGCTATGCGATAATATATCTCATTTGCAATCTAATTTGCGCTAGTCTTTATTCTCTTAACAACGAGCTCGCTTGTAATCTCATGCGGTCCATCACCCATTACATTGTTAAATTGTCGTTCCACATGGCTATGTTTCGATTTCCAATAGAGGGGCAGGCTTGGGCTGCAACATGTGTCAGAGAGATAGTTGATTGTTCTGTTCTGTTGGGTCACAGATTTAAGTCATTGAAACATAAGAGTAATTTTCAGGCCCATTCATTAAATCAGCCATCCAAATGCAGCAGACAAAACCGATCGGTTGGATATGGGGCTCGCTCTTCAAAATGTGATGAGTTAATATTTGATTTCAGATAGAAAGAGGGTTAGTGTTCAGAAGTACTTTAAATAAGATTGTCTTTAGTATGAAGATACCAACAAAAATGCAACACACAGTCTATTTATTGAGAATAGAATAAATTATTTATGAGTATGTGTTTGAAAAGAATTTCCAACAGCAATGATGATTACCTCCAACGACAACAGAAAAGAAGAACAATTCATAATAATCATAACATGGCTTTTAATTTGCAACCGCGGAGTTAAATTAGCAGTGCAGAGGGAAAAGAGAAAGTATAAGAAACGGTGTGGGTGGATGGAAGGGTAAAAGATGGAATTTGGTATTGCTTGGCAGGACGGCAATTTTGGAGCTAAAAGATAAGAGCTCCGGAACCGAAAGCCTGAGCGACTGCAACAGTGACGTGTCCATCTTTTTTCGTTTTTTAATTTTACAGTCAAAGGATCACAGTATTCGGCTTTTCCGCTTCCAAAATATTCTCCTTCACATTCTCCTTCCAACACACCCACCCAATATATATATATTTTTTTATTTAAAGAAAAAACTCTCATTTCAGTACATCCAATTAATGACCCTCTGCATTTCATTAACGAAACAAACAAACTGGCGCGATTTGATGATTGATACATTGGCTTATATATAATGAGCCAGGAATGGAGATTCCATCTAGATGGATCTATCCTGTGTTCTTCTCCTCATATATTGGTAGGAAGAACAGATCAGTATGACGAAATTGCCCCGGCTCTTTTTGGCTTCTTACACCCGTGAATACGGTGTGATTTGTTAGTATCGATAGTCAAGTCTGTTACATCATCTACCCATGGATGTATTGTACGCGTATGTATCAATATTAAATTGTGTGTGTGTTGTACAAGTGTGTGTGTGTGTGTGTGTGTATGCCGTCTCTGTCAAATTTCTTATTCTAAGAAATCGTTGTATGTGTGTGTGTGTCGTCTCTGTCAAATTTCTTATTCTAAGAAATCGTTTTGCATCCGTTAAGATGTGAGCACCAATGGCCGATGATGACCCACAACCACTTTATTTTTTGGAACAATAACGCAAGGGTTCATAAGAATTACACAATTCATATTTTTCAGTATCTATTGTTAAGGGCGCACTATTTATTAAACATTACAAGTATAGACTTGTAACTTATATAAATTCCCGCCCTATCATTACCCGTTTTATATCACGTGTCTGTGTGTGGGCGTGTGTGTCTATACCATAATTATACTACATACAAACATACAAGACCAAAAAGACTATGTACTACGTACGTTCAAGTATAGTTGGGACTTGGGAGTTTAGAACTCAAGCTGGCTCATCCGAAAGCAAAATCAAACCAACCCTGTGGATGTACTTCTTCTTCTTATTTTATTGTTGCTTCCGTTACGTTGGGTATGAGGTGTATGACGACTCTGCCCTCGAGTCACGTGTTCTTCTCACAGAAATATATGCGTATATGTATATATGACTCGGGGTCTTTTTTGTCTTCCAATTCCATGTATATACTCACGCCACATGGCCAGCATCTTCAATCTTCACTTTTACTCAAAACCTAACTTTATAGTCAGTGTTCAGTAGCCATTCATAGTAAAATTCTATAGCATGTGATAGACTTGTAAATCAATTACGCATGCAAGTATATATATTGAAACTCCATCAAATTAAACTACCATAAGTAGCAATAGCATATTAATTTGTACCAGTTGAGAAAAATATTGACCAGACAATAAATGCAAAATATGTTTGGCAATGATTAATTAATATATATATATGTGCCAACCTCTTTCCTGCTGGCAAAACAAAAAAAAATACTATCACTCAAACATTTCCATATAGTACAAGTTCTTTAGTTAAGGAACCGAAAATCTCCCCATTAGTTTTGTGATTGTGTGTAGTTGTATATAGCGCGCGCTGTCTGTGTGTGTAGAGAGAGAGAGAGAGAGAGAGAGAGAGAGAGAGAGGAAGTGATAATTTAAGTGAGATCATTTGTGTGTTAATTAAAGGTGTAGGATATCCAGAGCCACCAAACCGTCCTGGGAGTGAAAAGAACGGGCAACGTTTAATGAAAACGAGTCAGTTCTTGATTGCACCCCACCAACTATAATACACACTTAGCTTTCATGCCCAAATATGATTTTTATGTATCGTTGTTAATAAAAACATCATGGTTCCATGATTCAATGTCGCATGATTGAATTTTTAAACCTCACGGTTCCATGATTCTATGCCTACGCGTTGTTTATTTATGCGTCCAAAGTAAAGATGTGTTTTGACAGTGAAGCAACTGGTTCAAGGAAGAAGAGGATAATTGGAAAGCGCAGGGGAGGAAGGTGTTCATGTGTGAATGTCAGAGAAGGGGTCAATGCTACTCCCTCCTCATCACGTGGATCCCAAAATCATTCAATATTGTGAGGCATACGCGGGTATTTAAGAGTGTGCCCTACGCTCCTTCTACACACTTTTAACCCTTTTTCTCATTAGTAATGTTGATGATCTTGAACTACTAGGTTTAATAATGCCCCTACAATTTTAAAACATAACAACATTACCCTATCACATTAACAAGATATTAATGTTGATAATTAAAAAATTTGATGTTAACCGTTAACATTTTCAAATAGTTAAAGTAATATTACTTGTTTAATATTTGTGAAGAGGTATTGAACAAAATTTTTTTTTAAGTGAATATATGTTGCTATTGACTAAAATCTTTTGGAATAAATTTACATTTTAACCATTTCCATTATAACTCATGTGCCTCTCGTATTCTTTCCAGAAGGTTCAAACTCACAACTCATATCTAGTCACTGAATACATATACCATACCATGTGTACATGCTACTATACCTGCCATTTTTTTTTTCAGTGTTGTCACCACCGCCTTCAATATTTACACATCAAACACCAATTATATAATCAACGATGCCCCATTGTCTTGCATAATTGTGACCATTTAAATTTTTCCAGCTTGCATTAATTCTGTGTAATAGGCGCGCCATGATTTTTTGAGTTTATATATATATATATATATGTAAATCCTTTTTTTTAAAAAAAATATATATATATAAGGTTAAGAATATTTTCGGCTGATACTTGACAGCCAAAAATAATCTCCACCGAGATATTGAAGGCAGAAGAGAGACATCTGTTTGATTTCGTGTTACAGGTGCTATGAATTGAACCCCAGCACAGTTAATACAATTTTTGTTTTTATTATGGGGTCACTAAATGTCATTAAATGAGAATTGGCCACAGAAATTCCACATTCGAGTTATCAACCTTACTGTTTTTAGATCTGAAGGACAGAGTTGAGGGAGAGAAATCATTAAGGCAAGATCTACAGTCATTAACTCATTATCATAGACACTTAAATTAGGCTGGGGCCACTAACTACATTACTAACAGCACCGATTGTTTGTAATTTTAAAACCTTATTGTATACTTTTATATCCTTTTTCCTAAGGTGGACTTAAATTGACAGATTTGGATGTCTTTGGATCCATCGAGGCCGTTGGATTTTTTTATTCTTTCTTTCTTTCTTTGTTTTTTTTTTCAAAACAAAGAGCGGAGTTCTTAATTGATATTCGCGAAAGTCCTATGCAATTGATAATAATTGTTCTTTCCACGCTCCTCCAAAATTTTTAGCACGATCCACTCTATGAAAAATGTTCATTGTCCCGAAAATATCGAAAACATCATTTCATCATGTTCATCGGTCAGCTACAGGAATAAGAAAAACATGGTAGAGTCTAGAGACGAAATTATACAGAAAACGCTCAGGGCCAAACCAAGAGAAATACTTATATACTTTCGGAGTGTCACGCCATCTATACTTTATTCAATAAAATTTTTTTAAGTGTTATCAATTATGGATCTCATATCCCATAAATTTTTCTCAGTTATTTTTCTTTTTTCATAATACTGGGAGGGAGGTAAAATACATACGGAAGAAATAACTATTGTTTTTATTTGAAACATGAATAAATGTGCGGTAAAAAAGGATTACAATACATTTCATCTTTCCTTTTCTGTTGACTACAGCTCATTTTTTTTAT
>QFDD01120283.1:0-14059 GCA_006871305.1 Vachellia collinsii
GATTCAAAATTCACCTAAGAGTTCTCTTAATACTCAGATCAATGGATATAAATGACAAAACTCATTCAATTTAATTAGATCAGATTCAAATATTGCTGATTTTAATTAAAGGCAATTCTCTCAAAAATATTTTCTATATTCACACATGCTCCAATCGAGATATTGTGTATAAATGGCCAAAGTCCTTTACAATATAATTAAGGGAGGGTGGAAAACGAGGGTGTATTGTGTTGGTTACGTGGATACCAAGTGCATCTTCTAAAAAAAAGCAGATAAGTATTGATGTCAAAAAAATATCCATTAACTTTTATTAAAATTGCATTCATCATCATATATTTTTTTTATGTACAAAAATCTCCATGAATATTCAAAATAAAAGTAAACATGTTAAAATTGTTAAATATAACATAACAAGTTACTTTTTGTAGTAGTGTTCATGAGATTTTTGTATATGTATATATATGTGACGGTGTTATCTTATATTAATGTTTTTAGGATTTTTATTTC
Organism: Vachellia collinsii; assembly: GCA_006871305.1. Lineage (NCBI taxonomy): Eukaryota > Viridiplantae > Streptophyta > Magnoliopsida > Fabales > Fabaceae > Vachellia > Vachellia collinsii. The sequence goes on from QFDD01120283.1 coordinate 508, forward strand.
CATTTTGATTGCTCATGAGTATTTTTTTTTTTTTTTTGAAAGAAGCTAATATTCATTTTTACACCTTACCCCTAAAGATAATAACTGGGGGATGAAGAGCGACTTGGTGCGTTGGCTCTGGCGTGGCACCTCCAACTTGGCTTTTTAATTATCCACATAACCTCTAATTACCCTTCGCAAATCTATTAGGAAGAATTATTCTGCAGTTTCAAATAAAGGAGGGGAAGAAGAACTCAGCTCAATCAGCTGGTTTTTGAAGGGCGGGGCCAAGCCCTAATAAAACGTCAGAATGGTGTGATTGTGGCCTGGGTAGGCGAAGAAGTTGTACGTAAAAATTAATATAAAAAAACACAAACATATTAAGTATCCTTTTTTTTTTTTAAACAAATAGAAACATAAATATATTGTCGGTTTAGCCCCCTTTAATTATTTCCCGTTTGGAATTAACTTTAATTCACCAACACATGACCTCATAATTTCCCATTCTTGATCCCCAATAAAAAAATTCCGTTGGAAACCTTCATTTGCAATTTTCAAATGTTCATCACTTTCATGTTTTCATTAAACACTCTTTGTTAAGTTATAAATGGTATTTGAGAAACACAACACATATTTGTTATAAATAACTAATTTTACTAATTTTTTAAATTTCTACATATTAATTATCTAACTACTGCATTATCTTAGAAAGAATGCTCTCATCTTCTGTTTTAAGCTACTGAAAAACATGGGATACAAAGTTGGTGTCCTAAAACAGCCCCCAGCATGAGGATAAGAAAGGATCAATATGGTGATACTATGGCATATAGCTCAATTGAATATGTACATGACATCGTAACATAGAAAAACTGTGTCATCCATTGCCTAAAGCTCTACTTGAGTACAGGCTTCTCTCTTGTTTCCCTGAATGGTATATCTCCATTTAGAATTGAACTGATAAAATTCTCTACTTCCTCTATCGTCATTTCACCCATATATGAAGTGAACTTCCTTCTTTTAGGTTTGTAGGCAATCAAGAACATATCTGATGACTTAAATCCAGTTTTATCAAATGCTTTGAGAAAAGAAGGTTGCTTTGTAGCATCCAAAAGAGCATAGGAAATGGAGTCCTTAGAGCCTGATGCTTGATTTGATTGCCTTGTGAAAGATTTCTGAGAGACCTGAAATTACAAACATGTAAAATTCTGATTAAAAGATTTGATGGAATAGAAGATTATACATACAGAGAAAGAAAATACTGAACAACGTTAACAAGCTTCAGGTGGTGCCCACTGTTTTTTTTTTTTTTGTCAAAAGGTGGTGCCCACTGTTACACTGTGGATCTTGCATAAGTCAGAACCGTAAACTCTTGCCTTGGCTCTCCAAATTTATTGTTTAAGGTTCAAATATATCCCATCTTTCTTATTTTTCAACCTTAAATTTCAAATTTCAGCAAGTTACGTAATCACCTTTGATTCTGTTGGACTATGGGTGATCCCAGAGATTCAGATAAAGTAAATATGAAAAAAGTTGAGTGCAGTCGTCTATTAAAAAAGTAGTAATTAAATCAGAAAATTCCTTTGTTAACTAATTCCATGTATTACTGTTTCACTTCCACCTATAACCACCCAGTCCACTTCTCAAGGACAAGAAAAGAAGATGACAAGAAAATCCCTATAAGAAAAGGATTTTGGTAAAAGAAAAAAGATGTTTATCTTCTAAAAGGTTTCCTTGCTTAAACTGGTCCATAACTGAAGTATACATTGACCAAGTCAAACATCTTATTTGTTATCTATTGCTATTAACAAACATTCAACTAAGAACTTCAGTGTAATATATAATCGGTTCCTCTTAGTCAAAACAATAAATATAACCATAGAAAACCTCAATTAAATTAAAGATACACTTACGGTATACAGGATTGTTTGCAGCTTTTCTCTAGCTTTAGAGGATCTAAAAGCACCAATTATGCAGACTGGGGATCTCTCGCCACACAGAACATCAAAGTTTGATTGAGAAAGGAATTGTATCTGTCTCTCATCCAAATCACTGGGTGCCTTTTTGGCCTGTCTTGATGCTGCCTTTTTGCTTATTTTTTCAAAACTATCAAGTATATTACTGAGATCATGAACTGCAGATTTTATATCTTTCACGGAAATCCCTGTTTTCAGAATCTGCTTCTCTCCATTAGGTAGCCAACCTACTATAGCCGGAAGCGCATCAACTTCCAGATTTTTCACTCTTGGATCAGAAAAATCATGAACCTGGACACATTAGCTAAAACATTAGATCTTTCTTCAAAACAAAAGGAAATAAGAAGAATCATTTCTTTATATAATGTTCAGCTCTCATCATCTTAGAAGGTGATCATTATATATTTATACATGTATTAATACCAATCATCAGTCTTCCATAAAAATGCTTAAATTGCATCCCCTTCACCTTGAAAGCAGTAGTTAAAACAAAATGTCTTCATATAATTTACTGGAAGTTTTCTGGCCTCTTCCAACTCACTCAATAGTATTAAATTATGCAGGGCAAAGAACAAGACCAAACGCTACAGGTCAAAATATAGAAACATAAGAGAGTTTCATAGCCAGCAATAACATACCTGGACATCACTGAAAGTAAAGCGCTTGTGATACAGGCCACTAAGTACACGCCAAATTACTGGAGTATCTTTTTTAGTGGATAGAAGCATCACCCCAGGCAACTTTCCAGACGCTATAAATTCATCAAGGGAATTCAAGTCAGTCCGCTTTGAAAACCTTGGCAGGTGGGCTTGACAGAAAGCTTTTAAATTCTTAGCAACCAAGTCACCACTGTATTCTACCAAAGAACCCTTTTCATTTCCCTTGTAAGAATAAACAAAAACCCTTGGAACTCTTTGGGGATATGTGCCAAGCTGCTGACAGAAAGAGGAATCCTTTACACAATCAATACTTCCAACCTGTCACATAAAAGAGAAATAAGCCATGAAACTCCAAACAATGATAAAAAGAGAAAATAAGAGATAATAACAAATAGAAACCTTTATAGCTCCTTGCAGTGAACTAGCGACCTCCTCTATAGTGGATTCAAAGTGTTGGAGCCCCTTTGATGACGGTGTATATGATAACAAAAGCCAAGTCATGCCTTGATCAGCTATTTCTTTCTTGAAGATTTGTGAATTTATGCCCCGAAAAATTTTATGGGAACTCTTAGAGCCAGATTGAGAGCCAGTTGAGCTGCCAAAACCACCAAACTGACTCCCACCACTACGTCCTCCGCCGCCAAAAAAACTGCCGAAAAGGTCATCCAAACCAAATCCAAAAGAATTAGGACCACCAGACCTGCTAAAGGAATAAGAGAATGTCTGAGAACCTCCCTGCCCACCCATATCCTGCCATTGCCCTGGTCTGAATTTAAACTGACTTTGTCCTGGTCCACCACCTGTGAAATAAGTATATCCACCCTGATCTCCAGGATGACCAGCTCCAACTCCAGGATTGCCATTCTCATCACCATACATGTCGTAATTCTTCCTTTTCTGTTCATCAGATAAAATCTCATACGCTGTGAAAGGGGAAGAAAAGGAAAGCATGTAAGCATCTCAAATAAGAAATAAATTGAAGCTAAGAGCTTGTCACAGGAAGCAGCGGGTGTAGCAATTTTTACCATTATTGATTTGAGAAAACTTCTCCTGTGCACCCTTGTTTTTGTTCTTATCCGGGTGATACTGGAGAGAGAGCCTACGCAACAAAATAAGAGCAATTAACAAAATATGCTTGTCTGATCAATGACACGCATTTGCCATTTTAAAGGCAAAACCACCAACTTAAAACTCTTCCCAATATAAAACTAAATCCAGGTTAGTTTTCCCCATATTAAACGTGGTAATATTGAACACCCACTCATATTGATGGCAATCATAACAACAATGCCGATTTCAATAAGCACTATAACACATTCTTTTCATCTCCAAATTTCTTTTTTTGTACTAAAGTATGTAGAAAGTATTAATATTTTGCATTCTTACTGATGACCGCATCTTCGGAGTCGGTAATTGATGTAGGTATCCATAACACAACTATTTCTATTTTAAAAAAAGCTTGCTGTTATTTGCAGCAATACGAAAGAAGCTAACATTTTCATATATGACCTTTTAATAAACACACATTAATGAAGCACAATTAGTTGCAGAAATCGAAGGAGAGTACTGCTTGTGACCGCGAACAAGAATTTAAAAGACATACTTGTGGAAAGCCTTCTGAATTTCCCGTTGACCTGCATTTTTATCAACCCCAAGGACCTGGTGAAATCAAGTATGTGCAAATTAGCATATACTCTTATACAGCAAATAACTGAACAAAATTCCTAACAGGAAAAAAAAAAGCTAATTAAAAATGCGAGACTCTGTTACTTTCCATCAGGCTTGGTGACAACTAAAGAAAGAATTTATGAGCGAATCCTTAATTGAAAACCTAAACTTTTAGAGTAAGCTTAGCAATGATATTTGGTTGAGACGAAAACCAAGTTCAGGCGAAAGATAATAAAAATCTAGCATTCAGAACCCCTAATCGAGATCAAGCCACATCACTAAATCGTGATCATTTAATCATAATTCTTGCCAATGTCGACTTCTCCAATCACTTCATCGATGGTAACAGAGCATTCAGCACCAAGAGAAGAAGCACTTACCTTGTAAGGATCGATAGTTTTCCCTTCCAGGCTTGCATGAAAACCCATAAAGGTCATAAAGATTATCCATAAACATAAATGCCGGGGCCTCATACTTGAACCGAAGTTTCGCTAATAAGATATTGTTGTCCGAAGAATGTGAAATTTGAACGGGAGTGTTGGATTTGGGTACAGGTTTTTTTATTTTTTTTCCGCCTGAAGAACAGAGAAGAATGTTGAGGCTCGATAAATAGGTTCGCTGTTCGCGGGACCTTCAAATCCAGATGCTTCGAGGCTAAGGCCGTTAAATACACGTGGCAACTTATGGTGCCAACACGCATATTGGCCAATAAGATTTCAGAGTTGTCCGATTGGGAAAGTAACGGGCCGAAAAGAAATTCAACGAACCCCTTCGTCATTTATCAATGGGTTTGTGCGTCAAGATAATATTTAATTCTTTAAGTTTATTTTTATTTTATTTTAATTTCTTAATTCTAAAATTAGTTGTTTTTCTTCCTCAAAGCATAAAATATTACGGTTCTCTACTTTATTATAGGTATTAATATTTTAAAGAAAATAAAACTTATAATATTAAAACTAATGATTTTAAATAAAACATAATCTTTAATGATATGTATTAAAATTACCCTTAACAAAGTATTGATATGTATAATAAATAAGGATACTACCATTTGAAGTCCTGCTTGATGGTGATGACATTTACATTGCACGCATCAAATTTATGTTTGAAATCAAAGTACAATTTTTGTTTAAACTCGTATTTAAAACAAAAGGGAGTAGCAAATAAATGATCTATTGGATTATTTGGCAAATGCCACCACTATGATCCGACTAGATAAAGACTTATATAATATACTTTCTTATTCTTTTTAGGGTCTGAGTTTAAATAAACAACTTTAACTAAAATAAGGAAATTAGTTAAAATTAATTATTTCTTATAAAATCTTTTAAAAAATTATTCTTAATAAAAATCAGCGATTAGATTAATAAGTTGAAAAATTTATAGTTATTTTCTCTCCCAACTAAAATAAATTATAATCGGTTTAGGCTATTAGAATAAAACATACTACTACCTTTGGTTTTTCTCTTAGGATTATATTGCTAGCCATAATGTTTAGAATGATATAAAACAAGATGCAGTTCTAACTGTAATATTTTATTAACTACTTAGAGCATGTTTGGATCACACTTTAAAACCATGATTTGGCCCCAAAATTATGGTTTCAAAAAAAAAGGTAGATAAACGTGTCTTAAAAATGCAGAATAGTTTTTAACTCTCAAAACCATGACTTTATGTAAGTCATACAAACATCATCAGATTCTTCAGAATAACTTTTAACTCTCAAAACTATAGTTAAGGAGTAGAAATCATAATTTTTCAAAAAGTTATTATTTCTAACTTTTTTGAAAACTATTCTGTAAAATTTATTCTCTAAAATAATTTTTACGTAAATTAAAATAAAAACTATTTTTTAAAAACTAATCTAAATATTAGCGTTGAATAGCCTTTGGCACATGAACTTCCCTCTTCCGCAAGTTTTATCGTTAGAAGGCGCACTCCTTGTGGGCGCCGTTCTGACCTATGATTATGAAAAGAGTGTTTAAATAAAGCATCCTGTTATTCATTAATAACTATGAATTTTTGTTTTATTATTATTGGGAAAAAAAAATAGAATCGCTCGGCTGCTGATTATTTTTTCCTGATTAAGCATGTATATATCTGAGGCCTAAAGTTCTGTTAACCAAGCCTAAGTATGAGGTCCCATTGATAGCTCAACTAGGTTTCTATAATGCATTCATATATGAAACTATTTTCAGCTTCAGAGACGCCTATCAAGGTTTTTTTTTTGCAACACTACGCAGTGAAATAGAATGCCCAAGCGCATGGCATTTGGGGTTAAAGAATGAACAACTGAATTGTGCATGTAGAAATTAACATCAGAATCAATGTCTGAACTCTGAACACTATTACTAAATTCATATTCAAACAAATACAATTTGGTGAACAATGTACCAAAATTGAGAAAGGGGGAAAGGGGTCATGAGGGAGAGGGAAGAAGGAAAGGAAGAGACTCAATCTTGAGACTCTGCACCATTTGTTGCCTCCATGGACTCACCTGCTACCTCATCTGCCTTGTCACCCTTTTTACCTGTAAACAATTAGCCATTAGTGATTCTATAAATATGAACGGAAATTATAAGGAATCCTCTTTTCTAATTAAAAAAACGTCAAATTCAGTCAACAATATAAATAATTGCATATCCTTGACATGAAATATGTTTGAATTTGAAATACTTAAAAATTAGATCAAGTATCCCTAAATATCTCAAACATAAGAAAATGTAGCAGCAACTGCAAAAGCAAGTCAGTAAGCAAATGATGTTGCAGAAATGCACAATAAAGAATGATGAATCTCAGCATGAAGACTCAGGCTTCCAGTCTACCTTTCTTTTTCTTCCCACCACCTTTCTTCTTTGTTTTTGTGCCCAAGGCTAGCCATGCCTTAATTTCAGGATCATCTATTGTCTTTGTGGGCTGCAACTCCTGGAGAGGATGCGATGTGATACGATCTGATCCATTGGGCATTAGCAAGACTGTGAATTTGATGTGTGCAACAAAATCACCTGAAAATGGGGTGATATAGTGCAACGTTAGCAAGGAACACAGAATTCCAATACTTATTGGGATCTAATCATTCTAGTGGCAACTTTACCTGGCTTTTCATGAAGAACAGGATACGGCTGCAAGAGTTCATGGTTCACACATTCCACCAATCCCAATCGAGCTCTTTTCTCTTCTAAAGCCCTGGTATACGGTAAATAATGTTAAGTGGTATGAAGAAAATACATTTAAAATGCAACAGTTCAAGCATAGTATTGAAAAAATTATTACCTAGCAGTGAACGGCATAATTGGAAATTTTTGGCTTATTTCACTGAAAATGAACCTAGATGCTTTCATCTTCAAGTGATAATTCTTGTCCACAGCTCTTTTGTAGATAGTTGTCTGCTTCTCATCCAACAGCTTAGGCTGCAAGTGATGTGAAGCTATTCATAAGAAGCCGCAGCATTATGCTGTAAAACAAATTCGTAAAAATATCATACCTTGCCTTCCCCAGTGCTTGCTGCTATATCAATAGCATAAACTTCATTCTCTTCAAACTCTGCATCATCAACCCTTGTTTCTGGATTAGATACACTCAGCACAACCTTATTCCCATCTATCACAAACTGCTTCATTTGGTGGCTAAGAACACCTTCTACAATTTTACAATCATAAGCAGCAGCAACCTTCTGAATTGCATCAGTCACATCCTTGTTCTGTCAGGCAAAAGGACATTGATCAACAACTTCATCACTGACTTCTATATGGTGACACTACGCATACTACTAGAATGTTTCTCACAAACGAATATTGGTTATACAAGTATAGAAAGTGGTACTAATGACATAGCACAAGCATTAAGTTACTTGATTATTAGATTGAACATTCATAAAGCACGTTGTACACCATAGACAAAGAAACAATATCCGTGTGGGTAAAACCCTAACATTTTTTAGCCAGATTCAATTCAGAAAACGGGTAAATGAGGAAGCTAAAGTGGTATCAATCATCACAGTCAATTTACCATTATTGAAGCTTTAATGCATAACATCAATGTTTAATTACATTTAACAATTAGCCACTGTAATTCAAAGGTCAAACCTGTTTCTTCATACAATTCGAAGGTGTTAGTTTGATTGTTATAACATATCGGCTGCAATATATAAGTGTACTGACAATTGAAAGCTCAGCACAAACACAAATCTGATTTATCAGCCAAATTTGATCTAGGCAACAGGGAAAGGAGGAAACCAATATTGCATTGAAAACCTCGGCAAAGTTGCCTTTTGAACTTTGTAATAAAATGCTATATCTATCTTGAATATGCACCAGTAAAACCACAAGAGCTGCAACTTATTTCATGCAACCCAAATTCCACATGCAAATCTTAGTATTGATTGTATATTGTAAGGTGTTGGCTGCAATAAGCAAACTGATACTAGAAAAATCAGCAAAACCATGAAACAAAATTTGTTCAGCCAATTATAATTTAGGCAACAGGGAAAGGAGGAAACCAATATGGTATTGATAACCTCGGCAAAGTTGCCATAAATAAAACATTTATTAAAATAAAAGTACACTATTTTAAACCACAAGAGTTGCTACAGAGTTTAAATTAAAACAGCTCAACTTCCATGTGCAAATCACTTTATATAGAACTGTCTATTGTAAGATGTTGGCTGCAAAAACGCAGTTACACTGATAAAAGACAAATCAGCAGAACCATGAAACTAATTTTTTTTTCAGCCAATTGTAGTTTAGGCAACAGGGAAAGGAGGAAACCAATATGGTATTGGTAGCCTCGGCAAAGTTGCCATAAATCTAACATATCTAAGCAGTTAAAGGTGTACTATCTGAAACTGCAAAAGCTGCAAACTTATTCTAGAATTAATGAGATTGAAATGAATATGACACTGGCAAACATATGAAAGCAAATGATATCCACAACAAATTCTTTAATTTTTGCAATAGAAAAAGACACTGAATTTCCAATTGTTTTTAACAATCCAAGAAACATAAATATGGAGAAGTGCATGAATTAAAAGCCAACAATTAAGCATCTACACACAGGATTGCATCTAGTATAACAGATACCCCATCAGCGTAACTATGACATAAGCCTCACTTGGACAATGTCCATAGCTTTTAGGAGATGTTCATCATATAGGGTCAAAAAATCATGCTTAAAAGCTCCTCATTCTGTGCGCTCATATTCACAAACATTGAGCTTATCTCCATATGCAACGAAACTGATAGACAAACACAGGCATGAACCAAAGAGAAACTACAGGATCAGTAAAATAAAGTACAATGGAAAAAGGGCATTCCATGCCAACACATAATACCCCCTAACCCCGAAACTTGTAAATGAAATTGCGACATTACAAAACACTATTGAACAAAAAAAGGGATGTTCTGCAGCACAGAATACACTTGATAGATAATCATGAAATAACTAAACAAATGGAATATATTGCTTTTCCCAACAGCCTACTAAATGCAAGCAATATTAAAGTAAATGTTTTATGAATTAGAAGAATTCATCATGAAGGAAACCATAGCGCTGAAAGAAAAACAAAGATGACCTCTATCAGTGTAACTATGACATTGAAGCTTCATAGGAATTTATCCGTAGCTCAAGGTAGTTTTTTCATCATTTAGAGATCAAACACGATATAAAGAATAATATTTACACATGCAATGACCAGAAAAACGCATAATTTTTACACATACATATGCAAAATTAAAGCTAGGATATATGATTACCTTTTTCCCAGGCCTTACAAGCCTCAAGGCCACTTCAGCAGCAGTATTAGCAGCTGCAATGACATCAGCTGCCCTCCCTGTAACTGGCCCTTCCTGAAGAACAAAAGTATGCGCCACAACAGCAATAAACCCATCTATATGGCAGCCCATGTCACTACATTCAACCAAAGAAACCAGTAAATTAGAAATAGTCAAAGTTTCGTCAATTCCCTAAGTTTTGATAATATAAATATGCATTGAAATCTTACATTTTCAACATATCACCTTCTTCCAGCACTGTCTCCTCGCTGGCGAGGGGTGAGAAATGGCAGACAGTGTTGTTCACAGATATGCAAGTTGGGAAGGAAACGCCTCTCTCAATCTTCCTCTTCACGTTCTTGTACATGTTACCAGTTTGCCTTTATAAAAAAATGGCCACATCCCATAAGCTAAAAATCATAGAAAACAAATATAGAGATTATACATTCATAAACAAATCCAGTACATATGCTGCAATATCCAACGGGATGAACAATATAAGCTTACTCTCTAATGTATGCATCTCCCTTCTCGCATAGGTCTACAATCTTGGCCTTCGGTTTACATTCTGAAACAACTAGTTGCAAAGCCTCTGCAAAGTATACCAGTCATTATTACCAAAAAAAAAAAAAGTATACCCGTCATTTATCAGCAACAAATTTTCCAGAAAACAAATATGCACGGATATGGCAACGAAACTGCATTTTGGCTAAAACAGATAAACAACACTAAAATTAGCAAGTGAAGATAGAGAAACAGAAACAGAGAATGAGGGACACACTGTTAACGATCTCAGCTGCGCTCTTGTATTTGGTGACGACTTCAGAAGAAGAGAGATCCAGCTCCTTCTCCTCCCTTTCATCATCCGACATCGTATCTAAGATATTGAATCCCTGCGACTTCTGGAAACACAGATAAGAGATTTTTTTTTTTTTTCGGGGGGGGGGGGGGGTGTTCAGTCTTTTACATCCTTGGAATTAGAATCACGCTATCATAAAAACAAAGAATAATGAAAGCGCGTGAAATGGGGATTGCAGTGTGAGTCACCTTACAGAGTGAGGTTGATGGCGATGTATAGCTTAGTTAACCAGCGAGGAAGGAATGGTGTAGGCAAAGAACAAGAGGGAAGCCGAGAAATCGGTGGCTCACTCCAACTAGGGTTACAAGTGACTGCGTAGCCATCATTGGCTTATATAGATTCATCCTTCGAATAGCCAAGAGCTCATACCAGACAAATACGCAACCCCTGTATGACCCGATTCATACTTTACTGAATAAAATATTTCAACAGTATAATTCATATTTTATAAATATTTTTTAATTATTTTCATTTTTTTATAATTCAGTATAATAAATATTTATGATAGATATTTATGAATTTAATATTTAAAATATTTTTATTAGATAAAGAATGATATGATAGTTTAAGAATATCTAAATATTTCTTTTTGTGTTAACAATTTGTTTTTTAAAAAGGTTGACACTTTAACCTAAAAAAGCTACCCATTTCAACCCTCCCCTCGCAGAAAATTGGACATTTCTGTCCTTAGTCCATACCGTTATGAACTTGAGAAGTTGGTAAGTGGCGTTGTTGTTAGTCATTGATGTGATGATATAATAAAAGCTTGTATTATGTTAATGTAAGTTAAGGTAAAACTTTTCTTAAATATTTACTTCGTAAATCATAAATCATATTAAAAAATAACTTCCATAGTTAATTTAAATAGACATGCTATGATATCTATTTTGTATCATAAGAATCTTTAGTTACCTTTTTTTACGGTAAGAATCATGATTTTCTATTAATCAACAAAGGTTTCCAAGAATTTAAATTTTGGTCTTGATTATTTTTTGTCGTTGTACTTTATATCACCCAAATTGTTAATACACATAATTTCATAGAAACTTAGATCTAAACTTAACTATGTTAACTTCATCAATGTAGTTTTAACATCATTAAGTAGGTTGATATTGATTAATATTGCTTATGTGTAGAGACTAAAACTAAAATTTACTAAAAGCATAAGAACCAAACTAAAAGAAATTTAAAGTACAGAAAATGAAATGGTTTTAACCCTATAAAAATGCAAGTTAAATATGTGACAGACAAAATTAAGTTTGAATAGAGAAATCAATAATAAAACTTAATTTTTAGTATTTGAATTCGTGCTACATTTTCTTACATTTTAGATTTGATTTCATCAATTTAAAATGAATTAGCCAAGATCAACGGATCTATGAATAAACTTCTACCATTTTGTTCACATTACTTTTGAAATACGTATGAAGTCTAGAAGTTAAGCTTCCATGGTGGATTAAATCAATTTTTCGTATGTTTGCCTCATAAATTTAAATGCTAAAATAACCCTTTTTGGTCATTTTCACCCTCCTTTCCATAGGGGGAAAAAGAGGTATTTCTTTGCATTTGCAATTCTAAAACTCGAAATTATCGTACCCCCAAGTGGAAAGGTCAAGATGAAATATTAACCTGCTTTCATAAGCAAGTTTGTGTTTGTTTTGTGAAAGACTGCACTTACCAACAAGTTAAATATGTGAGGAATAGGACTCATTTAAGTTAGATGTATGAGGAACAAGGTCTACTCTTTCTCGTTCTGTTATGCAGTCACTATCTGTCTTCTGGCTGAAACCAATGACTATAAATTGTGTGAACTAATGACAAATATTCAAGTTACCATCCCTTTTCACAATGGTGGGGGACGTTATATTGCATCTCTTCACAGTTAAATCATTTACCGGGCTCTCTTTATACGAAGCTTATTATGATTAACAACTAATTTAAGTTTAATCTATGTTGTAATGGTGGTGCCTATCTAATCATGCCTCACAACACGACTCGGGAAATCTGTTACCCTAACTGGAAAAAAGGTTATCAATGTTGGAGAATAAAAATTTCCACATTCAAAAAGTAACAAGAAACACAAAATGCATATAAGCTTGTAATTATCCCAGCCATAATCAAGAAACACAAGTCATTTTAGCCACATGGAAAAACTCTGGGAAAGACGATACCAAAGTCAATGAACAACAACAATAACAACATGATTATGATAATTAGCTTGGATGGCTCGCTGGGGGAAGATGCTCCTGCGAATGCAAGGAAATGGGGAAGCTTTAAATGATGACTAAAGCTAAAACCGATGCAGAACCTCCAAGCAGAGCTATGATGATGAAGGTTAGAATTGGAAGAAAGCCAGTGTTCTGGGGAGGTAGTTGAACAAGAACCGTTCTGACCACCAACGTTAGATAGTAAACAACAATAATCAGAACCAGAAACATCATCAGCTTATTGTGCTGGCTTCTGAACAGAGGGTTCGCTCCTGCGTCTGCTGTGTTGTTGACTGCAAGCAACGCAATTAACAGAGTTGAGAATTTGTCCATGATCTCTCGTAATTCCTTGAAGAGTTTGATCACTTCCTCCCTAAGCATGTTCATTCAGAAAAATCTTTAGTTGAATGAAACTAAAAACAGAGCTTGGATATATGTT
>QFDD01120284.1:0-18257 GCA_006871305.1 Vachellia collinsii
GAAAAAACCAACTGGGTGTTGGAATGGCTTAATCGGATGAGAGCTCCATTCGGATGAGAGTGTCCTCATCTCATCCGAATGAGAGCTCTCAAGATGGTTAAAAAAAAAAAAGCTAAGCTAAGTTCTAATCCTCAACTCTATTTTTTAAAGTAGCCTTATTAATTATATATATATATTTAAAGGGATTTTTATTGGTAGAAGGGAGTTCATGCTTATTGAATATTAGTTTGATCCAAATGTGGAAAAGGAGACCATGCACACAAGCATATTATACATTGAATTTTCAACGATTGATATAAAGTGAATTCTATGAGTACTTAATAAATTTATGTTCAATGCTATAGTTTATGAAGACCACATTTAAAATAGAGTTAATAAAATTATCCATCCACTGGGTTTACCGTCATTTTGATTTTGGTCAAAACTAGCTGGTTTTTTCAAGGATCAAAATGGTCCACAATTTTGCTATATTATAAAGATTAATGTTTTAAATAAAATGTAACTTAATGGACCAAATCGAATGGACCAAATATTATATTAGCCCATTAAAATACTTCCTTGCATGATTTCGTATTTTATTGCATATACGCTATGTGCATTTCCCCCCAAAACTCAAGATGAGTCACGTGACCTTCTCTTCGTTACTCGCTGATCACGTGGAAGCCCCTAACTAATTTGCGTATTTCGCTCCAGCCTCCAGCCTGCCGCTTTGGCCTTGTGGAAACAGCTGTTCCATTGCCAACATGAAAACCTTCCTTCCTCAAGCCAAAAGCGTACAACCCCTCTCTTTATTTATTCATGGGTATGTATTCTTTTGTTAAATATAATTTTATTTAAAATGCTGTTAAATACTAAAGGTAAGCATTTATTGTAGCAGAAATTCAAATCTTGATATTACTTTAATCTTTGACATAATTGATTTGTATTATAACTTTAATCTTTATATTCATCACATCATGCATTTTTACAAGATGTTGGTGTTATCAGTAAAAAAATATTTATTGGTTGTCTATAATATCTCTTTTTAGTATTTGTATTGGAATATACTTCTTTTTTAATAAAGAACTTTCTTAATGTGAACAACTAATATAACAGAAAAAAAAATTTTAAATCCAAGAGGCAGAATAAATTAAGGTTTTACGTTATTAATTTTTACATTAAGGATGTTAACCCTGGAAATTATTTACATCATACTACTTCCTTTCTTTAATATAAGAGCTAGTTGACTTTTTTTTAGAGATTAATAAAATAAATTAACTAATCTATCTATTATTTTTTCTAAACTAATTTATCTGATTTATAAACTGATATATAATCTAATGATGTATATAAATATTTCAGAATATATATTATAATTAAATGATTTATATTAAAGAATTGATGTAGCATTTCAAGATAGGTAAAAAATTTGAGTTTATGGGTGCAATGCTGGAGTATTTCATTAATCCCCATGTCACATGTAGGACCAAATGGGGTGATTTTTAGGAAGAATTGAGGAAAAGTTCCACATTGGATAATTAATTGTAAAATGGGATTTTCCATATAAATATAACTGAACTTTCATATTGTATGCAATTAAGCTTTCACATATGCAACTGAGCTTCCATGTGTGCAATTGAACTTTTACATGTGCAACTGAGCAAATAATATTTTAAAATTAATTCCCCAATGAATGATTTTTCTCCAATTTTTCCTGATTTATATGAAATATTTATATATTGACCTACTCTGAGAGATTATTTACTTCATGATTAGATTCGTTATGAAATCTCTATTTCTTTATTTTTAGACCCTCATTTGATTTATAATTTTAAGGGAGAATCGGGGGAAAGTCTCTCATTTGGGAGTTAACTGTAAAATGGAACCTTCCACATATATGTAAATGAGCATGTTTCATTCTCTAATTAATTATCCAATCGGGGATTTTTCCCCAATTTTTCCTAATGTAATGTCAAGTTGGGAAATAAAATCATGTACCATCGTTTTCTTATTACCCTACACACCCAGAAATTTGGTCTAATATGAATAAAAAAAAGAATATACTGTACAATGGGAGGTGAATATTGCTTGGAAGTAGTTAATTTCTCGTAATAACTTAATCAAATTTTGAGTTTTTTGCTAAAAAATGCATATGCATTTAATAGCTGACAATCTGTCAAATAATGTGTTTGTTTGAATTAACGTTGTAAATTACTTTTTAAACATGATTTATGATTTATAAGATAAATATGTGAAATGAATTTTATCTGATTTTATGTAAATATACTTATCTAACAGCATCCAAAACAGGTTCAATGCCGCTTCAGTGTAAAGGAAAATTAGCCGTATATGTGAAAAAAAGGTCTTAAATTATACATCATTTTCCTATTTGAAACTAGGAAGCTTGGAATATTTCTCTTCAACCCGAAACACAGTATAATAAAATAATAGAAGGTGACTTGCCAGCTTGCTATTGACAATATCATACCTAAGTCATTATTAACGATTGCATCGGTGAACTATAGTTAACACAACTTAATATACATATGAAGTATTTCATTAAGTGATGGCTTTGTGGTTCTGTTCTGTTAATCTCTCAATTTTTTCCTCTCTTACACTATCATTCACTTTAGCATTTACTCCAGATCTCTCACTCACCTGTCTAAGGTAATAATGATTAATGACCACAATTTACCTTTTCTTAATGAGTAATGCTGATGGTTAACCTGCTTAATGTGTGAAAATTCAGATAAACACATCATTAGAGAAAGGCTTTCTTTATACTTATTTTTCAAATGTCAATGGGTGACTCAAGCCTCTTGATTATCTGTCACCCTCTGGTTCAGTACGAACACCACGTATAATAAAACCAATAAAATATAGGCGCAGTGTGAATAGGTGCGGAAACAGAACAAATTTTTTTTCGGCCAAATGAGAGAGAGAACAAATTTGAAGAAACGGCGCAGGAAAAACTTAAAAAAGCTTTAATTTTTCATGCGTCTCTTTTACTGTATGTAATGTGAAGAAGAACCATGTCGCTTCTCATCACCTACTCCTGATAATTCCACCTCCTCTTCCTCTTAAAAAGCCAAATCATTTCTTATTCTTCTTCCTAGAATTTCATGCGCCCCTTTTTTTCTTTCCTTCACTTCCCTCCCAGCTTCACAACTACAAGGTCCGTCTCCCTATTTCTGATTCAATTTAAGGACCCATTTGTTGTTTTTGAGAAAACCCTGAAAGGTTTATTGCATTGGAAGGAAGAAATATGACAATGGGGTTGAACTGGGTATGCGCTAATGGCTTCACCTCGTAGAGGACTTTTGGGGCTTCAGAGATCTAGTAGTTGCGTCGCTTCAGAAAGTTGTGAAGGAATAGGGTCTTGTACTCCAGGTTTGATTTGAAATTTTGCAGTCAAGGTTTTCTCTATAATGATCGCTTCATTAATCTCTTTTCAAAGTGAATGAAGTTTCCAGGTTTGCATTTTTGGTTTTATAATGGCCTTGAGAGCTAGTTTTCTGCAAATTGTGCGCTGTTGTTGGGCATGCGATTTCAGTCTTTTGGAATAACTGAAATCAAATTGTTGAAGTTTTTCTTGCATGCTCTGGTTCATAATTCGTATTGTGCTGGATTGTCTGGGGTTTGAGAAACTGGGTCAAGCGTCTATTCTTTTTCACTCTTGTTTGGGGAAAGTACTTGACGACTTAGCTTCTTTCTGAAATTATGGATTGATTACTTTGTAATTTTCGTTCATATAACATACTTCAGAGGGTCAAAAATTTGGCACAAGAGTTTGGTACTGAAATCTTAGTCTTAGCTTACAAATGCAAAATTTTGCTACTTGATTTGCTTCATGCATTGAAGTGCCTTCTCATCTTTTGACGTCAACTTCTGCAGATATTTGGCATCAGCAAGATGGCATCTGGTCTAAATTCAGGGCTATCCAAGAAAACTTCTGTTTTTGGTTTAAAAGCATGGGAATTGATGGCAATGGTTGTTGGGTTGTTCATTATAATCATTCTTGTGGTCCTATCAATATGTCTTACAAAGCGAAAGAAATCCAGAAAAATAAACAGCAGCATGCTTCCCTTTCGCCATGTGTCATTGGTTTCAGAAGAGATCAAAGAGATCAGAGTTGATCAAGTTTCGGCAAATAATCATGTGCAGAATGATTCTTTAACGAGTTTGAATGACAAATTTAGTGACAAGGAGTCTGCAAAGGCTTTAATCCAAATGAAGAATGGGGATAATCTCAATAGTAGTCAGTCAGGTTCATTTAATCATTTAGAAAAAGAAGGTGTTGGCTCTCAATCAGGTGATGACAGTGGCTCTAAGACCAATTCTTCATACAGCCCCTTGTCTGGTTTGCCTGAATTCTCTCAACTAGGCTGGGGTCATTGGTTCACATTAAGGGACCTAGAACTTGCAACAAACAGGTTTTCAAGGGACAATGTGATTGGGGAAGGTGGTTACGGAATTGTTTATCGAGGCCAACTAATCAATGGGAATCCTGTGGCTGTTAAGAAGATTCTCAATAATGTGTATGTAGGCCAGCTACTTGTCTTTTCATTCTAAAGGTTGATGTCTGCATATTCAACAAATCTGTTTAACACGTGTTATGTGAATCTTGCAGAGGACAGGCTGAAAAGGAATTCAGGGTGGAAGTTGAGGCTATTGGTCATGTGAGACATAAGAACTTGGTTCGACTTCTTGGATACTGTGTTGAAGGCACTCACAGGTAAAGTGTGTATATCTGGAGACCAAGACAGAAAGATTCTAACCGACAGCTTTTTTTTTTTCTTTTTTCTTTTTTTGGGATCTGCAATTCTGCATTATTTCATTTCTGTGTATTTGGCTGTTTTCCCCTCTGATTTCATCTTCATTTGGGTTCTATTTGGTTAACATAATCCTATAGGCTTAGGATAAGGTTAATTCCTCAATTTATTAACCTCAATTTGTGTTATTGAAAAAAAAATTGTTGCTTGCTTTGGTGGTTTTATGTTAAAGTTTCACGTACTTTGTAATCTCTTATTACCAGTCTTTATTATTTCAGTTTATGTCATTCATGATGAATGCCCTATGAATTCCAGGTTGTTGGTTTATGAGTATGTTAACAATGGCAATTTAGAACAATGGCTACATGGAGCAATGCAGAAGCATGGGTATCTTACTTGGGATGCTCGGATGAAAATTCTCCTTGGGACGGCTAAGGGGTTTGTTCATTGCTTCCGTATGTGTCTGATTTACTACATTCCCTGATTAACGTTCACTGATATGTAATTATATGGTGCAGGCTGGCTTACTTGCATGAGGCCATTGAACCAAAGGTTGTACATCGTGATATTAAATCAAGCAATATTCTGATTGATGATGACTTCAATGCCAAAATATCTGACTTTGGGCTAGCTAAGTTGATGGGTTCCGGGAAAAGTCATATCACAACTCGAGTAATGGGTACTTTTGGGTAAGTTGTTCTCTGTTTAATGCAACTCAATTAATGCCTGCTAGTTTAAGACTTCTTGACGTTTCGTTTCAAGCCTGTACTAAAAATTTATATAACTAAACTTTTATGTTAACTTTCATCTTTATGGCAATCTCATGCTTATGATCAAATCAAAATCTAAAATCTGTCTATGCCAGATGGAACTACTGAGAATTAAGTATTTTCTTTATGGTACTCTGAAGTTGGCTAACTGCCTTCTCTTTTTCTTTATGGTTGCATTGCATTTTCAGATATGTGGCTCCAGAATATGCCAATTCTGGCTTACTAAATGAGAAGAGTGATGTTTATAGCTTTGGTGTGTTGCTCCTTGAAGCCATTACTGGAAGAGACCCTGTGGATTATGGCCGACCATCAGATGAGGTATGTCATCAGTATTTCTTATGTGTGTTACTTAGAATGCATGGAATGAAATCACATGCAAGGAACATGACATCATATGGATTTTTGACTAATGAGACTATCCATAACTTCATCGAATGATTCTTGCAGGTAAATTTGGTTGACTGGCTCAAGATGATGGTAGGGAATAGGCGTTCAGAAGAGGTGGTGGACCCAAAACTCGAGACTCGCCCATCAACAAGTGCCCTTAAACGAGTTCTTTTGACTTCACTAAGGTGTGTTGATCCAGATGCTGGAAAAAGGCCAAAGATGAGTCAAGTTGTCCGCATGCTTGAATCAGAAGAATACCCTATACCTCGAGAGGTTCGACTTCTGACTTTGATTCCCCCCCACCCCCCAAAAACAACCCAAAAAAAAAAAAAATCGCTAAGTTTGCTGATTCGTGTTTTTGACTACTATATCTGGTTTACTACAACAATAGAAAAAATTTACTTTTGGTATAAAAGTATAATTGAAGTAAATATATGGGTTAGCTCATCTGGCTGAAGAGATCCTTGTTAGGATTTTACATTCCCATTTTGACTTCATGTTCTGTTATTTTTGCTGTCTATTATACTTTAGAAATTATTACTCAATAATTTCTGTATCTTTTTGTTTTTTTTTAAAGCATTGACATGAATGTTACATCCTCAAAATCACCTTTTTCTTAAGCTATTTTCAATTTTATTTCCATTTTGTTGTACAAAACAAGCTTCCATTCCCACTTTTTTCTATTAATGGGAGTCCATCTTGAGACCATTTGAAATCAAAGCAACTTATCCACTTTGAAATTGATGGCTGATGAACATCGGTGACATTTCAGGATAGAAGGCGGCGAACGAGTCAGGCGGGAATCGTGGAGACTTCTGATACAGAAAAGAATGACAATCCAGAAAACAGGTCAAATGAGAGAAGGAACCAAAGGAAATAGATGTTGATGCAGCATCAGGGAATCGAAGATATACAAGTGACAGGGAAGTTTTTGCTTTCTTCTGTGTTTTCCTTAAAGTTGTGGCGAGTCCTGAAAACATCCAATCCAAGAGATGGAGCAAGGATGGTGGCTTGGTTTATATACATACACACATAAACATATACATATACATACATATACAGTGACCTTTTGTTGGTACATCATAGCTTTGTTAGATGTTAGAATCTTGGCTAGGGTATTGTGATTGGATATGGCGTTCAACAGCTCCCTTGCTCTGTAGTGGTGTGTACAGTTCATTGCTATATTTTTCTTTTCCTTATCTTCTTCCTTATAACTAGGATCATGAATCAATTTCTGTTTTGAACTTAACAAGAGAGCTTGTGTAGCAAAAGCTTAACAAGATCAAACGTGATTTTTTTAATGGGGTAAAATACGGGCATGTTTCGTACAGAAGATGAAGTGAAACATGGGGGGTCTTTTCCTTTTAGCAGATGCATGTTTGCATGCTTGCACATGTTTATGGTGATGATATAACTAAAAGGAGAGAATTACTGTGACGTCTAATGGAAAGCATGTAATTTCTACTAGCAACATTGCATCCATTTAGATAAACGGTGTTAAATGTGACTTTTATTTGTAATGAATTTTGGATAGAAATTAAATGATGTGATGTGATTAATGTTTGGATAAACAGTAGTAGAAATGACTTTTTGAGAAAAAGAAAATTTATTTGATAAATGTTTAAGAAATAAGTTTTGATAGAAAATGACTTAAAAAGATATGAATCTCATTAAATAAGATGTAGTCTTGTGAAAAGGAAAACTTGTTTATTATTCCACATTGCTTTTCCTTTTCCTTTACCTTTACCTTTATTAATGTTCATAACTCTAACATAGTTGAAATTATTTAAAAGAGACAATTAAGCAAAATCGATTTATTATTTAACCACCGTTGAATAATTGTATGTTACAATTTTTTAAAATTTAAATTTATGTAATCAGTACTAATAAAATTTGGCTTGAATTCCCAAATATATGAATAGAATTTTAATAGCACGACAAACGATCTTCACATATTTTCTATACAATATTTTTTGTCAATGGATAAAATGTTACACCATTTCGAGGTCAAAAATATGTTACTCTAAATAGATCTATAAATTTGAGCACTGAATAAAACCAACAGACAACAAACTACAAATAATTATGGTATAGTTAACCCCTCTCTATTTGTAAATGTAACTCAGATAACTTTCAATCAACAGGAAAAAAAACAATGACAAAGCAGTTCATCAATGGGACTTCAACTAGCACAATCTCATAATAAGGAAAAAAGAAAGAAAGAAACCAGTAGATCATATATTTTTTTCAACAACCAAATAGAAACCCAGAAGGAAAAAAAGCATAAAGAGAATCATTGGCTACTATTCACATGAGCAGTATATGTGAACACTCATTTTGCTTAGAAGTTGGAAGGAGGCTTAAAGAAGCTTCTGGTTGGAAGGAGCTTTTACTTCATAAGTCATTTAGGCAAAAAGCTTAGCCAAACACATGACATTACTCCATAAGTTATTCTCACTGTTGGAAATCATTTTGACTCCTCCAAACACTGGCCAAATGGAGCCACTGACTTGTTATTTTCAATTTTTTGTTGATTGCATTCCTTCTTCGGAACCTATACATACATGTATGGTTAAAAGGCCATATTTTTCTTATCTATTTTGAAATATTTTTTTAATTAGAGAGATAAATATTAATGATTTAAGATTATAAATGGGAACAAACTTACAACATCTTGTTTATAGGAAAGCTTTCATACTAGTAGGTTATAAAGCTGTTGGCATTTATCTATTTTGAAATCTTTATTGTAATTTTTTTATCAGGAAACCACCCGATTTTTTATGTCACGCTGACCTCATGGGCTGTGCAGATTCTTAATAGTACGTAATATACATGATACAGTAAGTGAAAATACTGATGAAAGATTAGTGTGGACATGAATATATATATATATATATATATATATATGGAGGGAGATTCTGGTGAAATGACTGAAAAGGATAGAATTGGATTCTGCATGTCATCATCATCTTGGAGTTCTGTTCATAGCCCAAAACGATGCTAGTAAACGAATCTCTTACGGAACGTGAAGTAAATATGTAGGCCTAAAAAATGAATAACAATAATAACAGAATTTAAGGCATTTCTCCTTTTTATAAGCAAAAGTAGCATTTATAATTAGCTAAAATGAATGTGTTAGAGATATAGTATTTTTTTTAAACATACTCTTATTTATGAAAATGATAAATTAGAAATAATAAGTAGAGGAAAAATTTGAGAAACATATAACTAATTAAAAGGTAAAATTGGATAATTTGCATAAAATTTTTAGACAAAGTAAACTTGTTAGTTATATATAAGACCATGGATATAACGTTGAGGGTTAAAAAATTGTGGTATGCAGCGGAAGATCCTATTCTTTCTTTCTTTTTGTGCTCTTTAGCTTGTTTCTTTATATCTCAAAACCATGAGAGACCCATCACTACTTTGATTCCTCAATTAATAAAAAAAAAAAACAAAAAGAAACAAGAAAACTAATTGATTAATTAGTCAAACAGAATTGGTATTGAAATGAACTTTCAAAAATGATATTCTCTTCAGTTTGTGTAGCTGGACCATATGCGTGTGTACAAGATTGATAAGGCCACCATCACAGTGAAAGCATTTTCATTTTTCATACATGTCTCTGCAGGCAGAACACATTTGTTTTTTTAAGAGATCTAGTCAGACATTCATATAAAAAGGTGATTATAGTGGGAGCATCTTCCTATGTGTATGTTGTTACTGGAAGCATCAATGACGCTGTACCTGGTCCAGTAGCATGTAACCTCCATGATAAGCAAGAGGTTGCTAAATTGAGTCATCTGAGGCATCTTATCTATGAGAGTAGATGAGTAGGAGATTGGGTCTTATAGCTGAATTGAAAGGAAAGAAATTAATAAAGGCCACACATGATCTCTACTTGGGAAATCACAACAGAACTGTTACTGCTAGCATCGTAAATCTCCTCGGTTCTCACGAAAAGTTCCAAGAGCATGAAAAATGTTTGAACTTTACCATTTCTCCAAGTATTAAAAACTTCAAACATGTATATTATTATGATTATTAATGAATAATAACAACAGCAACAACAAAACATGAATTGCACGACTCTATTAATAATAAAATCTTTTAAATTATGTTAACTAAAAGATCACGTTTGATAACTCCATTAAGTGTTCTCTTTGATGCGCCTCTAATTATTAAACCTTGATATTTTTTTAAAATAAATATACATATAATTTGAGTATATAAAACATATAATCTTGGATTCAATATTACTTACCCAAAGGAACTCGAGTATAAAAGTCCACAGGCATAAATGTTAAAAAGCATGAAAAGTAACATATTGATAAGAGATATATTTGATAAAAAAAATCTGGAAACAAAAATATCTCACCCAGATGCCTTGAGAATCGGTCCAACCTAATCATTAACTAGCTTCATTGGAAAGATATCACTTGAACAAGCAAAAAAATGGAGATGTTACATTAATCAAACTATAATAAAATAATAACCAAAAATAACAAAACAATTAATCATCATTCTTAATAACATTATGTTTAGTTACATTAACATGATCCATGCAGGCTCATGGAGGTGAATTTATACAATCTACTTTACATATCGCCTCCTTAGTATGCCAGCTGACAGAGAAAATTTCTTTAATCGAAGGTTAAATATAGAAACTTCTTAACACAACCAATCATGTGTGAATCTACGTATGTCATATGATATAGTATTATATATAAAATACTTATGTTGTTTAGTCATGACATTTGTAGGCAAAACAAAATCAAGTGTATTACCCATCAACAGGGTTTGTTGAATTGCCGCAAATGGATTGATATTGTGTTTCAGTGGATCAAAATGTTTTTAAGATTATATGTCCTTAAAAAGAAGTGATTAAATATACGTTAATTTGTTTTGGTTATTCTCGTTCGTTCACGTAAAAAAGTGGCTATAAAACCTTACAGGTGAATGAGAACAATAATTAATTACAAGTCCCAAGGAATTTCATGCAAAGAAAATGATTAATAATGAATGAAGGCTTTTTTGTGTTGTGATGATTGTGATTAAAACATGGCATTAGATATCATTGCAATATCGTAAAGTGGCAATAGAATTAATAATATGCACATCAAGTTACATTGAGTGAATAATAGAGAAAGTGTGAGGTTTGTGGAACGTACGTTTTGTGTTATACATTTGATATAAACCTTGTAGCAGCAGTAGCTGTGCGATTCTATTCTCTCTCCTTGTCATAAATGTGGTGGCCACAGGTAGTATATAATATATATTATTTGTGGCACCCCTTAAAAATGAGCTGCTCACTGAGAAAACACCACGTTTTGATTCCTAATTGAAAGAAATTCATCAAGGAGTCCCCCACAATTTCAAATTCATATTTTATATTTCATTACTCCCTCCGTGGTACTAAATGTTTGAGCTACCTATAAGAGGTTACGGGTTTACTTTTATCATAAATATAAAATTTTTAATTAATTTATTTTATCTTTCAAATTTTTATATTGATTTAACATATAATATATGGGAGTTTTCATCCGGAGCAGTTCTAATACATATTATTAAATCAGTTTATTTTAAGAAAATGAACACATTTTTTTAAATAGCTAACTTCACTAATTTTCTTAGTATCTACAAATTAGTTACATATATGTGGTTAATGACCTTTCAATCTAGTAACATGAAAGCTCTCCTATAAATATAAGGTTACATATTCAATCTCGTTTATAACCTCAAACCGTTTCATTATTCGTATGTATATACTCTTGTAAAGACAACCCAATACACAAGGCTATCATAAACAAGTGAGGTTTGAAAAGGCCGTTAGTACATGCATCTCTTTTAAGAATAAGAAGGATTAATAACTTTTCCCCCAATAGTTTACTGAAAGGTGCAAATACAGATAGCACATAGCATGTATATCCTCTGCAAAGCCCTTTGTTGTTGAACTTGGTTCTGATGAATTCCCCCAACTCATTATATCTTGACCATTCATATTTGATTTTGGAGGGTTTATATCTGATTTTTTTTAAATTAACAATTTTTTTAAAAAATTATTATTTAAAAATAAGATTGTTAATAGAATAATTTTATTTTAGATTTTATACTAGTTAAAATAAGTTTTTTTATAAAAATAAAAATTAAAAAAAAAATCATATTTGAATAATCTAAATCAAATCTGAATAGTCTAAATTTAATGAATTAGAGGAACTTATCGCTTTTGACAAGTATCTTAACCACTTCCGTTGTTGTTCAAGTTATATTGTACGGCTGCTTTCCTCCATTTGTGTATCTGATATATTATCAAGATAAACTAATAAGGTTTGTCTCGAATTGAGGTTGCAATAAAAATGTTTAACCACTAGACTTAACAAAATACTAATTTAACGAATTTAATCATTTTCGTGTCTGTTACATGTGTGGAATAGAACGCCGATGGATGGCTCATCATGGTTCACAACTCAAGAAGCGTTTATATATAATTAATAAAGAATTAATACACAAAATGAGTCAACCAATTTCAAGTTGCTGGGGATAACTATAGCTTATGCATATATAGCGTTGCTGCCAAAACTAAAAGGAGTTACAAGAGATTCCATTATATATAATATATAGCTACGTCTATCATGTGATACATTTCCAAGTTACTCCCCCCACCCCCCCCCCCCCAAAAAAAAAACAAAAGAAGTCGAGTCCTTCACCCTTTTTGCTTAACGAAACAGACAGACGGATCAGTTAATTAGTGATGAAGAAAGAAAACGACAGTGGCACCATCAAAACGCACAAAAATTAAACAAGCGTCGTGGAGATGATGAACTCGTCGTCATAATATTATCTGTTAAGCATATTCTAATCTGATTTTATATATAGCCATTTTCTTAAAAGATTATTCTCATACCCTCTTGATTGATGAGCTTGTGCCACCATGTGATTTTGCATATGAAGTTATCAACACTACCACGTACCCCCTGTGCCAATCATTTTGTAGGTCTTGTGATTATAAGGGCATCAAAACGTGTAATAGCCCCCATAATAAAGTGTGTCTATATATATATATAGAGAGAGAGAGAGAGAGAACGAGCTCAGAATGTGTGCGCACAGAAAGAGTGTCCTTAAAACCCTTAACAAACCAAGATACTAGTAAGAATGTTCCAAATCTAATTACGCTAGTGTATGATTAAACTCCAAGTTAACACAACTTCTTCATGAATGGATTGTAACGAATTAAATTATTGTTCTCT
Organism: Vachellia collinsii; assembly: GCA_006871305.1. Classification (NCBI taxonomy): domain Eukaryota; kingdom Viridiplantae; phylum Streptophyta; class Magnoliopsida; order Fabales; family Fabaceae; genus Vachellia; species Vachellia collinsii. Next base: position 13,156 of record QFDD01120284.1, read on the forward strand.
CTCAGTTGATTAAGCATTAGCTTAAACTTTTATGTATACTTACAACCTGTTAGAAATTTAATATATAGGTATGTCAAAAAAATAGTCTTTCCAAATATTATTGGAATATTTTTGTAATGAAGAGATATATTTTAGAAAGTCATATCCTTATAAATTAAGGAATATAATTATGTTGGTTCATGAATTAACTTATGAGATTCAATAGATTTAACATATGATTGTGACTTTTAAATTGAACAGGTATATTGCTTTAAAAAATACCGCTTCAAAGCATCTCTTCAGTGTCTATAAATACTTACACTTGACATTTCATTTGGAGACACACACACACACACACAGACACAGAGATGAGAGACATTAGTAGAATATGGGAATTCTGAAGACTGAAAACTTTTTATCTCTTGCTGAGTTCTATTATCTTTAACCAGTTCCATTGCTCAATATCTTTACAGGAAGGGTTTGTTTAATCCTGGGGAGTACTACTTCCTAATTCTCTAGAGGGTTGTGGAATAACTCTTAAGGATAATATTTTTAGAAGCGACTTGAGCCGTACATGCTCGGTTGATTTTTGTAAATTTTGACAACACAACCTATTATATAGGGAGGTTTTGTGGAGTTAATTATTAGAAGACTAATAATTAAGATGGATGAAGTATGACAAATTCTAGTGATATCAAATGTTTGTGGTAGTACAAGTCCCAAAGAGTATACAAGGGTTCAAATATAGAACATATAATCTTAGATTTACATGTACGTAGTCATCATACACACAAACATACATACAAAAGTTTATTATCATTAAAAAGCAACATAATTTCAACATATAGGCATATCCTTATTGCTAGGGCTTTCAGAAGAAAATGACGCTCATAACCATTCATTTACTCTAAATCAGCAGACACGCAAGATGATGTCAACATCCAAAGAATCTTAGGACGGGTAAGAGATTACAAATATAAAAGAGTGGAGCTCGGTGAAACGAATATGAATAGGCAAGGCCCTGTGCATTAGATCTACATAACCATGTAGAACTCAAACTCGTCCGTCGTGTCCTGTGAATCATCAGCATCATCTATAATGATGCCAAGGTCAACAGACGCTCTTGTAGTTGGACGTGTAGTTGGAGATGTCTTGGACCCCTTTATGAGGTCAGTGCCCATGAGAGTTACTTACAGGAATAACAGAGGTCATTAGTGGCTGCGAACTCAGACCCTCCCATGTCCCCAACCCTCCAAGGGTTGACGTTGGTGATGGGGACGTCAGAACCTTTTACACTCCGGTACCTACTATATATATACACTACAACAAGCTTTTAGATATATTTCTCTACGTACACACACACCCCATAGCTGTTCATGTTTAACTATATATATGCATGCAGATTATGGGGGACCCGCCTGATGCTCCTAGCCCAAGTGACCCTAGTTTGAGAGAGTACTTGCACTAGTGATCCTCCCCTTTTCTCCCTTCTTCTATCTCAACACTTGATGCATACATCTTACCCTTTTCACCCTTCCTAGATATCAGTTCTTTAAGTTCAAGTTGTTTTTTCCTTCATGATTATTTTGTGCAATACCACGTACGTGTTTGATGCTGTTCTACAAACCGTACGTGTGGTTGTTCCCTCAATTATAAGTTATAATAAAATTCAATCATGTGATGTCATTTTCAATTTGTTAATATCAATATAAACTTTATCATATCGTTGCCTGTACATGTATAAATAACTGAACGTTTTTCCCCCCAACATGAATGCTCGCAGGTTAGTAACTGATATTCCAGCGTCCTTGGGACAAAGCTACGGTAACCATATATATACACTACTTTTCTTGTCTTGTCTACTTTTGAACTCCCCTTGCGCTCCTACAAATTAACGTTACAAAATTAATTAAGGTGGCGTGCGCGAGCGAGTGTAGGGCATGAGGTTGCGAGCGACGAAAGTCCAAGGCCATCGGTGGGGATTCATCGTTATGTGTTCGTGTTATTTCGTCAATCAATGGGACGAAAAATCATAGATGATCCTAGATGGAGTCCAAATTTCAACACTCGCGACTTCGCTGCGCTCTACAACCTCGGACCTCCTGTCGCTGCACTTTTCTTTGAACTCCCAACGTGAATCTGACCGTGGTGGAAGAAGACAATAGCACACACCCAATGTAGATTACTCCATATATACGAATAAAACTAAGATCATGTTTTTGATCGGATCATGGAGAGGTGAATGATGCAATCTACTTCACCCATCACCTCACTGCTATATATATATATGCACGAATAATCTAAGTCTATATATATATATATATATCAGATTATATGAAGTATTACTTTGTGCGTTTATAGGTACCTGCTGGTCTTGTTTTGCTTGCTAATTTCATTGCAGTGCCAGTTGTTTCTTATAGGTATGCATATATGTATAGCAAATTAAATGTACTACGTACCAGTAGATAGCTATATATCATATGGACGACACAAAACGGAGCGATTGATTCGTCTTTCAGTTACTTTACTGGCATATATCCACACGTAGGAAGAGAGTAAAGCTAAAAAACGATATTCTATATGCATTTAGATGTAGTGGGGTTCAATGTATAGCATCTTGATGCACATGTTGCCTAAAGTAAAAAAAAAAAACGGATTCACACTCTTCCATATATTTGTTTTCATGAATGAATATATTAATGCGACACTTCTTTATGAAGAAGCCAACAAACATATGGCTGAATCAAAACCCCCTCGTACGTCGCAAGTTGTTCCTGTAAATTATTCTCGCGCCTCCCCTCCTTTCACTTCTAGACATTCATTTTTCTGCAATATTTCAAGATGGATATGTAAAGTTTATTAGAAATCAGATACATCCCTAACCTAATAAAGACAGACATCAAAACAAGGGACTTGGTTTCCGTGCTAATCAAAAAGGTTAACCAATCCTACTCATTCTATAAATAAATCTTCACCATTAATAAAGTTTTAATCTCAACCCTTTATTTATATTTATTTTTTATTTATTAAATTTTGAATCAGCTTCTCTCTCCTGGACATCTTAATTATTACATGTAGATATGTAATAATTAATAATGTATAAAAAAATATGTAATAATTAAATAATTAAGCACTTCAATGGTTAATTAATTTCGTAAAAACTGGTATACTAAAATTAGTAAATTTTAAAGCAAGAAAACAGAAATTATATTGAATAATTTATCATTGTTGATCCTTAAGCTAATTCTGCTTTTGGTGTTTTGCAGTTTGATATGCTAAAATCTGTATCATTTCCACACTTCTGTAATTATATTGGAGTATTTAATATATGAAAATATCTAAATCCCGCTGAAGGCGATTCAGATTTAATATTTGAAAGGTTGTCACCATATGGAAGAAATACATGATGGATAAGAAATGCAAAGGCTGTGCTAATGCAGTCAAGAAAAATTGCAGACGACTGGTAGGCTTTCTAATACATGGGGCTCACAAACTTTGCATACAAAATAAATTTAATGAATCAAAATTTAATGAATAAAAAATAAATATAAATAAAGGGTTGAAATTAGAGCTTTGTCAATGGTCAAGATTTATTTATAGGATGAGTAGGGCAAGCTAACTTTTTGGTTAGCATCGAAACCAAGTCCCAAAACAAGTACATATATATACAAATGTAAAGATAATAAATGTGCAAATCTTGATTAGTACAAGTATATATATAAAAATACAAAAGATAAAGGTGTGGGAGCATAATGGTCCTTCTCTTCTCTGTATCCCTATCACCTTATTGTCTTTGCTAACAAAGATGACCACCATACAGTTTGAAAAATTCTCGTTTCGAACACGGAAACTCCAAGTTGATCGATCAACCCGCGAACCACCAAAAACAAAAGAAACGACATCAAATCATTGCCTAACGATGCTGATCAGCACAGAAGAAATTCATTAACCTATATATATATGTGCATGCATGCATGTGTGTGTGTGTGTGTGTGTTCAAAGTAGTACGGTGGTGGTGATTATGAGATCAATTATGGGTAAGGAAACGGATTCTCTTGTAGTTAGAGGTGTAGTTGCAGATGTTTTGGATCCTTTTACGAGTTCAATCTCAATGAGGGTCACTTACAGTAATCACAGACAAGTCATCAATGGCCTTGAACTCAAACCCTCCCATGTTTCTAACATTCCAAGAGTTGACGTTGGTGGGGATGACCTCATGACTTTTTTCGCTCTGGTGTGTGTGTGTGTGTGTGTGATCTTTAGCTAGGTTTAATTTGAGCTCTCTTTACTTAATTACTTCACAAATTGTACTTGTTATGCACGCAGATTATGGCGGACCCTGATGCACCTAGCCCAAGCGAATCAAGCATGAGAGGGTGCTTGCACTGGCGACATTTTCCCTCATCTCTATGATTAATTAGTTTCTGAACTTGATCATGTAATATATATATATATATATATATAGAGAGAGAGAGAGAAGCTTAGATTCTGTGTTCAATTCAAGTTTTTACTATATATAAAATAAGGTTATGATTTTTGTCTGCTTCATTGATATGCTGACATGCGTACAGGTTGGTACCTGATATTCCAGCGACTAAAGGACCAAGCTTCGGGATGTATGTGTCTATATACATGTGTGTGTGTGTGTGTGTGTGTTATTTATGAATGAAGGCGATGGCGGAAGATATATTACTATGGACACTATATAGGGCGAGATATAGTGAGCTATGAGAGTCCGAGACCAACGGTGGGGATTCATCGTTATGTTTGTGTTATTTCGTTAATCAAAGGGATGACAAATCGTTGATTCTGCTTCTTCAGAGTGGCGGCTTCATAATTTCAGTACAAGCTCGGATCTCCAGTTGCTGCTCTTTTCTTCAACTGCCAACGGCAAGCTGGTTCTGGCGGAAGAAGGATATGACGCATATAGAGACTAATAATACTACTAATAATTACAAACATGCATACATGCAATCTAGTTTTAATCATCATATGAATAAATTAAAGATTTGATTTTGATCGAATCTGGAATGTTAATTATACGTATACGGTTTCAGTTCTGATATAATACGTCTCACACCCAATTCACCACAAGGCTAGCTGTACATTTTTTTCCCCTTTTT
>QFDD01120285.1:0-14391 GCA_006871305.1 Vachellia collinsii
TCAAGTTTTTAAATGGAGAAAAATCATGGCTATCCAATTTTCACAAACAAATTTTAAGAAATGTGAAAAAACAAAAAAAAACCAAAAGTTGTTTTTTCAGTTTTAAAAAACAAGTTTCTTTTTTTTCTTCAAAAAGACAACTTATTAAAAACATGACCCAAATAATTTTTTTTTGTTTTCATATTTTTGAAAGCAGAAAAAACTGTTTTCTTTACTAAAAAAAATGGAAACAAACAACCACCATATTTCTGATATGTTTATTATTTTTTAACTACACGAGTAATTATTTTTATATAAGATGACCGGAGGAAGTGGTGTTTGTTAGGTGTGCGGACAGAGGGTGTACAGAGAGGGGGCAAGGACTAAGGAGCGCAAATGCGTGTGATTTGTTTTCTCCTTCGGAGAAGATAAGTATGGAGCCGTGAAAGTAACATGTTTGTTACTTTTATTTGCTCATGCGTTATGGCTATAGGGACGTCTTGTTTACGAATCGTTTCTGTTATGGGGCCTCCGTGTTTCTCATGTCTCTGCGTCTAATAATCTCTCGAGAGCCTGCAACAGATAATGTTGGCTGACTTGACTTGAGGGGAATGATGAGGCTACTTTATTTAGGTTTAGATGCTAGACTTGTGAAAAGGTTGGTTCGCATATTTTACTTAACTCAATGCTTTGTTGTTTTAGAAATTGTGTTTATAAAAATCGAAATAAAATTACATCCATATATTTTTTTTTTTAAATCGTAAATCACGTTAAAAAATTAGTTTTAAATATCAATTCAAATAGGTTCATTGAAATGATGAAAACTTCTCTAAGATGTTGATCTCACACCTCCAATGCAATTCGGGGAGTGGTGTCGTGTGTAAAACTAAGATAATTTTAACTGGGTCAATACTTCCTCCGGTCTTATTTTTAAATAATATTTTCAATTATAAGATTGATCCCTTGTACAGGAAACAAATTGGATTTATTTAAAAATTTAATGATCTTTTTTTAAAAATCTTACCCAAAATTTATTACATGTACTTCCCATATATTTTTTCCCGTTAATAGCCTCTTATCTTTCTTTCCATCCATTCTCTCACATTCACTGTTTTCCATATGAATAAGGGTATGGTTAAAAAGAAAAGTGATTTCATAATGAGGAGCCGTAGCAGATCCTTTCTGGTGAATGCATCTTAAGTCTCAACACACATTGGGAGTTTGGGATCATGTTCCCAATTGTGTCGCCTTCTGAAAGGCACCCCCATCCACCCTCTATCCGCCTTTGGATCCCTGCCCATCTTAGAGATCAAAAGATCATACGGTTCAAAGATTTTTGAAAAAGTACCCAGAGTTTAATGTTGCAAAATAAGCTAATTTCCTACCGTATAACAAATTAATATTCAAATTGTAATTGAGGAATGTTAATATTGCATGTCCGTCTTATAATGTATTGAATATGATTGTTTACAATAAAAAAATTAATATTTATTTTAAAAAAGTGAATATTTTTGTATAACTTTTTTAAATAGTAAAATATGATAGCTCTTGTTGGAGTGCGTGACGTGATGGGATGAGGGATGGACGGAATAAAATTTGAGTCAAGCAACCTTTTTACATTTAGCTTAATCTTTATTTGATTCAATTTAAAATTTGAAGATAAATTTTATAACTTGACTGCTTTTTTGTTCCTTAGGAAGTTAAAAGTGATTTTGTTTTCAGATAGGCGAGTGTACTCTTTTAAATATTTTTAAAATAAAAGCATTAAAAATTTACTAATATGTAGACCCCCATTTTTATTTGTTGAAATTGATTTGAAGGCATGGAATAAAAACGGGGAGAAAAGGAGGCCCCCGGCTGAGTGAATGTTAGCATTCAGTCTCCACCAATTACCAACCCGTCGGTGGTTGTCGGTCGCTGTTCCTTCTGTATTAGTGGGTCCTTGTGTGGGCCCCGCGCTCTGCTCCGGCAACCGCAACCCCTCACCCAGACACCCACTCCCTCATTTACTCCCCAATCCACTTCAAGCTCCCTACCTACCCCCACCCGGCTCCACCGCTTAATCCCAACCACCAGCATTGACACCCCATCGTCGCAGTGCCATGATCATAATTAAATACGATTTTACTTTAATGGTTCATATTTTAAAATTTTCAATTAATGGTTTCTTTTTTATAAAAAAAAATTGACAATTAAGATGTCACCTTTATTTTATTTTCTTAATCAAGTTTTTCTAAAAGCAATAAAAATAAATCAAAATCGTCCAGATTAGGCGTGTACAGATAATCTACACCCAACAGTGGCAATGAGCTCCCTCCACTCACCATAGCGTTGAGCACTGAAACCAGTCCTCCCTCCTTGTCCCAGTATATATATATATATATTTTCCAAATCGACATCCTTCGCTTCATTTAATACGTCTACCTGTAATTTTACATTATTGTGGCATATTTTAAATTACAACACTTTTTTTACTGCTGTTTAATCGTATTAACATGCCACATCAGTAACAAGGTTATGGGGAAAAAATAACACGCAGAAGCAAGCTTGGTCTCACCGGACAAAGCCGGCTTCGTTAGCGTACTAAATTACCGCAATTGATGAACCTTACAACCATATAATGTATTAAATGCTAGGGAATTACCCTAATGCTCCTAATACATAGATGAAATTACGAATTGACTTGCCCACATCATCGGTCACTTTAAGTAATTTATCAAAAACAAAAAAAAATGATACTTAACTCATTGCTTTTAAAGTTAAACATTAATCATTCTAGAAATGATTTATACTGTGTGAATGAAGAGATTCTTCTATGAATGAGTCGTGAAAGGAACGTAGGAGTTTTGGTTGCTTTAAACTCTAGCCGGCTCAGCTGAAGCATCCTTCACTTTTTTTTCTCTTTACGGTCAGATTAAAAAACACGGACTGGCACGTGTGATAGTGTTTCGTTTTTTTTTTTTTTGGATACAAATTAGTGTTTCGTTTTACTACTGGGAGGATAAGCACTTGGCACGGCAGAAACGTGGTGGGACAAAAGGGCAAAAAAGGAAGGTTGGGAGGACAGGTTTGTGGAAATAACAGGACGAACGTCAAAAAAGGAATGCACTCCTTTCAGACCACGCGTTGGATTAGGGAGCGAAGCTAATTGTACGCATGATGTCCTGTAAAAGTGAAAGGGATGATGATGATACACGATTAACATAAGTGAATAGAATCCGATGAAAAAGTCAAGTGTGTGAGAGCATGTATGGAATGGAGCCCATGCCGAGTGCCCCATGGTGGCATGATTGCTTGAGTGAAAAGGAATATGTATGGTGGGGCCGGCCCATGGATACGGAGTGGGAAAGGTTAATTTTCCCCGGAAAAGCGAGTACCACGTGGTGGGAGCAGTGACATTAAATAAATGGATACGGTGATTTGATTTGATTTGATGGCCACGCGGGGTGTGTTTAATGAATGATGTTGATGAGATGCCTGCCACCTTCGGCTTCCTCATGGGCCCCACAGCCCGCTCTCCCACTCCGCTTATCTACCCCGGGCTTCGCCCCAATCAAAACCGCCTACCGTACTTACCACTCATTCTGTTTCCACCTTTCATAATCACTTCACAATATCATCATTAATACAACAGTAATGAGGCCTTGATTCCTGCATCGTGCTTTTGGATATGTAATGCAATGCTCCGGCTGAGAAGGGAAGGGGTGCACGTGTGGGATAAGGCCTTCCAACCTTGATTTGGCCTCGCGATAAGCACACGGTGTCCTCATGATGTATGACGATTCTACAGGCTTGTTATTTTTCCCGTCACATGGAAATCCACTGCAAAATATCCCAATTCATATTCCGCCTTGCTTTAAAAAAAAGGACATCAATAATAAAGTGTCTCTTTGAATAACAGTTGAAAAAATGATTTTTTTTATTATAATATATTTTAAAAAATAACTTTTTTAATCTAAAGAAAATGATTTTTGTCTATAATACATTTTGGTAAATGAAAACTTGTTTAAATAGATGTTGTAAAAATGACTTTTGGTGGAAAGTGATTTAAAAAAAAATGAATCTCATTAAATCATATATATATATTTAAATATTTTAATTTATATTATGTGATAAAATTAGGAAAAAAATTAAAATGATAAAAAGTTTTTAAAATGTTCCAGTTTGCGATTTGAAATGTCTCAAGTGATGATTTGGAATGTTCCAGGTTGTGACTTGTAATTTTCATCTACAGCTTACGACTTGAAATGCTTATGTTACGTATTGGAATGTTAAGATCCTTGCTTGAAATGTCAACTGCACATAAAAAGCTTTTTTATCCTTCTATTCACAATGTATTTTGACCCAACTCTCTTCCATATTTCTTCCTTCTCCCCCAAAATACATCCCTGTTGACCCTAACAGATTTCCAAATACACCCGAATCATGCCTTGTGGGGTTAAAAACAACAAAGATCCATTGTTATCACCACGTAAAGCACCTGCCCCAATACAAAAGGGTACAAAAATCACAAATAAAAAGTTGTAGGTGTACATTATAAACCAGGGCCTCATATCCGAGATATCACTAAGAGGGTTGTTAAAAATTTTGCGTAGCAAACACAGGATACAATAAAAATTCCTCAATTAAACTTTCCAATCTTTTAGGACAAATGGTAAATTACGATAGCATCAAACAAAATTTTGCAGAAACTCTCTAGCAGATGTGTGTCAAAGCAAATCTATAACTGGTGAATTTTTTTTTCACTAGTCTGTCAATAGAGCTGGGAATTAGGGTTGACCCGGCCGTATAGAAACCAAATTCCCTACCCATTCGTAGGCTTGGCCAGTGAGAGGATGGCCCGCGGGCCTACGATCTACTTTGAAAGTATTTAAACTCATAAATCACACAACACAAGTTTCTTTCTTCAGCAATCCTCATCACTATCTCCAATTTCAAAGATATATGAATTTGATTGAATTTCACTAGAAATAGGCTCAGAAGACTCTACTTCAACGAGATGAAAAATATCAAGTATTTCATTCGTAACATCATCATCATCATCATTGTTGGTCTCTGCAATAAATAATAAACCAAAATCATAAATTTAAAATATATTTATTATATAAAATACATATAAATTAGTAAATTATCTTTGTACGAAAATCTATGCAAACAGTTGCGAGTACAAATGAGCACCTAAACATTGGCTGGAAGAATACAATTTCTATACTTTGTTAGAACACGGGAACCAATGTTGAAAGCTTCTTCACTAGCTACCGTAATAATTGGAATGTTAAGAATATCAGCTGTCATCCTCTAAAGAATTATGATCCATAACAGCATAAATAGTAGAAAGATATAGAAGTATGATCCATAAGAGCATAAATATCTTGAAAATCCTACATCATTATTAAACTTTAAGTAATTGTAGAAAGATAGAAAGAACAAATTTAATTTAATGGATTGTAACTGTTAAAGAGTTTATAGCTGACAAACTATTTATAGCTCTAAAACTATAACTTGCAAGAGAATCAGATGTCTCTATGTTTGAATATTCATTAAAAATGAGATTTACCTTGCTTTTAATAGTGGCAGTCTTCTCATAAGAAATGGTAGGGTCAATCTTTAAATAACAATGTTGTATTATATTGAACTTCCATCGTGGATAAAAAACAATTGCTAATGCAATAATGACACTATAATTATGCCAATATTTGTCAAACTTTTCTTTCACTTTCCTAGATATCTCTTAAATCACGGGATCCGAGCTTGACATATTTGTATTAAGCAACATCTCAATTTTTTATATTTGCATAAAATAAGAATTTGAAGTTGGATATGATAAACCGGACATCAACCTTGTAATATTTTCAAACGGCCTCAAGAAATTGCATATTACCTCTGCCCTATTCCACTCTTCGCTTGATAGACCAAGCTTCCTAAAATTGATATCATCTAAAGCCATTTTTGCCCATGCATGACGGTATCGAATTCAATTTCAAGCATTGCATAAGTGGAATTCCATCTAGTGGGCATATCCAATTGCGAGCCCACTGAAATGTCGATGCCACCAACTTGCTCTATACATCCTTTAATCACAAGCGTCGTTGCCTCAGATACCTTCACATATTTAATACCCTCTATAAGATTGAACAAAGCAAAAGTTGCTACTTTCAATCCATCGGAACAATCCAATTATGAATGTGTGAACATAACCTCATATGAAAAAAATTCACCATTACAAATCAATTTGAAGCTCTCTTGTAAATATAGCATCTCTTTCAATAAGTCTTGCATGTTATCATTTGCAGATGCATTGTCAAGAGTAATTGAGAATATTTTATTATCAAACCCCCAGTTTATCAAGTAATCATGCACTTTCTTAGACAACTCTATCCCATAATATGGAGACTCCATCTTACAAAAAACAAGTATCGTACTATTTAGTGTCCACTTTTCATCTATAGAATGGGCGGTCAAAATATATATTCTTCAGAAGACACAACAGTTCAACAATCAGATGTCAAATGTAATATCAAGCGCTGCCAGGGACCTAATACCCTGAGGGACCCCATAGTGGGTGAAGGGGGAAGGGAGATGCAATAGGTAGGGTGCGCTCAAGTTCCACATCGGTTAGATTCATCCAAAGTGAAGGCCATATATGTAGTCGAGAGATGGCCTTTGACATCTAATAAGCCTTTTAAGTGACTATGGGATCTCAAAAGGATAAAACCTTGTACTTACGGGTGGCTAAAAAAGGACAATACTTCATAATGTTACATCAAACATATTCTACCTATACTTTTTTTTTTGAATTTTTGTTTCAAATTTTCCTTTTGTCGACTATGGAGTCTCATGATATCAGCCACGAGTGTTTTTCTAGTCATGAGCCTCACATCAAGATTTAATGTCATAAGTAGCTCTAACCTATTTATATTCAACAAATGAATAAGGAAGATTATGTTCATTTACAACCATAATCATAATCTCCCTAACCCGCTTATGATCAAGTTTCTTAGATCTAATATTGCCTTCTTTATCCATCATCATCACTCCAATATCATGATATTTTTCTAGACCTTTGCAAGACTTGATGTGATGACTTAGATGTGAAGTACCTTTAGTACCACCCACTGCATACAGCGTTTGGCAACCATTACACTTTGCTTTAGGTACCCCATCTACATCAACCCTACTAAAATATTTCTAGACAATAGAAGTCAAGTTCCTTGGCCTTTTAAGCTTTGATTCATCACTCTTCAAAACAGAAGATGTCTTGCTTATATGAGATTTACCTATGAAAGCTAATGATTCACTAGAGGTCGAGGGTCCAAACCCTTCAACGTTTACATTTTCGTTTCCCTTTCATGCATCAAACATCATGCTGCTGCTACCATGAAATTTTTTTTTATTGAATCCATCAACAAACTCAAAGGTTATTATTTTGATGGGCTATAAACAAAAATAAGCTTTTGAGTAAATTCATGGAATGCTGATGGAATCATAAATTACTACGTAAAGTTAGCCTTTTGTATCACCACATGCACAGATAAATAAAAACATTACGTGGGAGGAAATAGTCAAATAGAGGCCTTTCTAAAATAAACAGTGGAGATTAGACAATTTTTTTATAAAATTAAGGGAAGATTAAAAAGAAAAGGGAGTTTAGCTCTATGAATATCATTCAATAATAAACAAGCAGAATTTCCTTTTTTTTCTTGGGGTGAATAACAAGCAGACAGTATTTTTTTGGGTTAATAAATAGCATAATTTATCATCATTAAATCTTAAGTATCTCAGAAACAAAAAGATGCTTGATGACTTCAATCTAGAATGTGTACCTCTCCCTCAGGGTCTTTTGCTACTTTCTCGGTCTCTCCCAGAGCTCCTTAATGATTGGGTGCCTGGGATTGATCTCAGAAAACTAAGTACTAAGCAGCAAATCAACAATGGATAACAAGAAAATCTCTTGTTGCAATGTATAGAACGTACCTGAAGGCTCAAGGTTGTTGCAATGCCTGCGATTTGGTGACGGAGCCGACGTGACTCATAAGAGCTGGAGGTCTGGAGCTGATGAGATGCAAGGTGAAGGCGAAGCCGAGAGCTGTCGAACCTGGAGATAGTGAGAAGTAGAAAACAGAAGGGGCAGAGTCGGAGAGGTTAAGCGCCGAGATCTGCTGTATGCTCTATTGCTGCGTGCTGCATGCGTCTGGGCTACGTGCGTGAAGCTGAAGGCGTGAAATGTGAATGGATGATTGTGGTTTTGTGAGTTGAGTCGGTTGACTTAGGAAACTTAGGGTTAGCCTTAAGTTTTTTTTTTTTCCTTTTTAGAAATGAAATGAAGCATTGAACTGAAGTCCAGTTGGCAAGCTGGCCCAACTCCAGCCTTTAACAGGACTACAGAAGGCAGAAGCCCAACGTGAGTGATCCATATTAGAAAAAAAATTATGACGAGCTTAAACGGGTTGACTCCCAGCTCTACAGGCTGACCCTTTTAAACCCTCAATCCATTAAGGTTGATCTTTTTAGGCTCGTTTCCTTTTAGGAGCTCAAAATCACAAACCTAACCCTCTAATTAGTCGGACTTAATTGGGCCGGCCCAAATTCCTGTCTTTATACGTTAGGGACTTTGTTAACAATAATTTTATTTTAGGGCTTATTGGTAATCAAATCTTCTCACCGGGGGGAAAGGAAAAAAAATCATTTATTCGCTGTGGACCCATCCCCTTAGGCTGTGCAACGTTGTGCATCTACTAATACCCGTCCCCGCTGCGGCACATTTCGTATACAGCCAACGCCCAAACATATTCAAAGACACAACCATGGCTGCCCCAGCTACAGTTTCCTCAGCGAAACCCCAAAAGCTTCACCCTTCCGACATTTCAAGCATCAAGGACTTCGCCGAATCGATCGGTGGCTCTCCCATCCCTTCCACCTATCACTCCATCACTGAACGTCGCGATGACGTCGCGGATGAGCTTGCTGCTTCCCTCCCTGTCATCGACCTCTCTCTCCTCACCTCCCCGGATCCTCTGATCCACGCCGACGCTGTTCGTGAACTTGGCAAGGCCTGCCAAGAGTGGGGCTTCTTCTTGGTAATTTCTCAGCCTTTTTTCTGACGCATTCGATCCATACGTATCGTATAGGGAGTTCATTTCCTGCTTTGCTTTGTACTTTCAGCTTACGAATCACGGAATTCCCGAGAGCCTGATGGAGAATGTGGTGAAGAAGTCTCTTGAATTTCACAACTTGCCATTTGAAGAGAAGAACGAGTTCAACGATGAAGGTATGTTTGCACCCATCAGATACGGCACCAGTGCCCTTCCTCAAGGAATAGGAGAGACTGTTCATTACTGGAGGGATTATCTAAAGATCACAACTTTTCCGGAGTTCAACTTTCCCCACAAGCCTCCTGGTTTCAAGTATGTTCAACTGTTCTTAAAAATTCTCTTCGCTTCCTCCCTCCCTCCATCTCTCTTTGTTAATGCCTCGTCTATCTTTTATGGATGACCTTTCTTTGATTTTGCAGGGAGGTAGGCTACGATTATAGCCGGAAAATCAGAAATGCAGCGAGAACTCTGCTTCAAGGGATATCAGTGAGTCTCGGATTAGAACCCAATAGCATCATTGAGTCGACAAATTTTGATTCTGGATTCCAAAAGTTTCAAGTGAATTTATACCCACCCTGCCCCCAGCCAGACCTGACCCTGGGACTGCCTCATCATACTGACAATGGATTCTTGACCCTCCTCATCCAAAATGGAATCGGAGGTCTTCAGTTGAAGCATGACGGCAAATGGGTCAATGTCACTCCTCTGCCCAACTGCATCGTTGTCAACACAGGCGATCAACTCGAGGTTTCTCCTGCTTTAATAAAGTTGCTTTTTTTTAATTAATAATTGTTTTTTCAGTTGCCATAACTTGGTTTGGTTGAATTGTTAGATTGTGAGTAACGGGAGGTACAAGAGTATCTGGCATCGAGTGGTGGTGAATGAGAGAGTGACGAGGGTGAGTCTTGCGTTGGGGAACGGACCACCATATGACCAAGAAATCGGACCTTTGCCGCAGTTGCTGGAGAAGGAAAAGCCAGCTTTCAGAAGCATCACCTACAGAGAGTTCCTTAAGCTTCAGCAGAAGGTGAGATGCGAAAATAGGCCGAGAGGGTTGGAAGAGCTCCGAATCAATCCTTAAAACTAACGTAGTTTCCCACTATCCTGCTTAAGTGTACCGTATTCGGAGTGTTCATTGTTTTCCAGTAAAACTATAATTCAGAGTAGTCTGGTTTTTAAGTGCGGTGAGTGACCGTGAAGGCCATGTTATGTTAAAGTAATGATATTTATCAAATAATAATATATGCTGCTTTGCGTTTCAGACGGAGAACTTAATGCTAGCGGATTTTTTTCACCCACAGTCAAAACCACAACAACAAAATTAATCAAATGTTACACTTTAAAAATTATTTCTTAAAATATTAAGTTTAAATTTATTTTTAAATTGAAAAAATTTAAATTTATAAAGAACTCATTTAGATAAAAAACAAAGTTAAAAGATGCCATTGGCTATGCAGGAACTCATTCACAATAATGATTTTTTTTTAAAAAAAATTGATTGACACTGAACAAGTAATTAATTAATATAATATAATATATATTAAGTAATGTATGATATATTCTAAACCCTCCAAAAAAGCTATCAGATTCCTCTCTCTCCACTTCGACTACCCCCAACCATTCACATACATAAAAAAAATAATCCCCCAACTGGCCCTTAAAAAAATAAACTGTTATTATTTTTTTTAAATCTCCCAAACTGGCCCAAAAAAAAAACCAATATAAATTATATGTAATTATTTAATGTGGTATAAAATTTATCTTCCCACTATAAATTGCTATGTATTACTATTGATACCATTTTATGTTTTAAAAATAAAAAAGGGTTAAGACCAACCATACGAGTGTTAAGACCATTTTATTTAGTCTCGACCAGAAAACAGAGGTTTTTACGATAAGTCATAGCGTAAAAGCTACATAAATCTTAATGAGTTGACGAGGAAGATTTATTGAAATAAGAAGGATTATTAGGTTGAACATCAAGTTGAGCTGTTTGGGGGTGTGGGAAATGTGTTATTAACGTGTGGTGTGGGACTTTATTTAGCTTGTGAGCAATGGAAGGTACAAGAGTACATGACATCGAGCAATGGTGAACTCGAGAGTGACAAGGGTTTCACTCACAATGGCGAATGGACCACCACTAGATAGAGAAATGGGATATGTCCCTGAGTCAGTGAAGAAGGTGGAGCCAGTTTTTAGGAGCATAAGGTACAAGGACTACATATTAATTCAGCAAAAGGTGGCTTTTTTATTGCCCATATATAAACAGTATAAAAATTTATTCAAATGCAACACTTTAAATTATTTTTTTCAAAATACTACGAATATTTAAAACTTGTTTAGGGTGAACGGATTCAAAATATATAACTTTTTTAAATCATTTGGAACGTGTTCAAGTTGTTGTGAATGTTCGTGCAAAATTTGGGGGTTATGAGTTTAAAAAGAATTATCGAGGCATCAACAGTACAAAAAGAAGTTAGAAGGTTGGTATCTGATGCAAAAATGAAGAGAATCTAATGTAAAAAAACAGCAGATAGCATATTTCTGATTTATGGCTTGGAGTAAAGTACAGTGAGCAGATCAGAGAAAGCAGAAGAAAAATAAATCAGTTCAGAAGAAGTAGAAGTCCTCTCCCCTGTACAGCGTAGCAAAATAGAGAAAATCTTGATTCGCTAGCTGTTGAACGGTTGTGGTACTGCTCCGAGGATCTAGGCAGTATGGGTGCTAAACCCGTGGATCACAATTGCTTGGTTATATATAGACGGTCGTGGGTGAGCAGATAGAAGCTCTTGTTGCTGGGAGCATGCGTTCGCTGACTTTGGTCGTAAGCGTACAGCCTCTTGTGAGTCTTGGTAGCTGGGACCGTTACTGGGCCTTACAGTGGACCGTCCTTATCAATTGGGCTGAGGGATAGTTGAGCCCAAAGTCATTTTTTGGACATGCAGTGAATGAGTTCCAAATGATTCTTTTATATCCCCTTCAAACCCCAACGCCCCCTCAAAATAAAAAAACTATTATTTTTTTATATCCCCCAAACTAGCTCCAAAAAATAAACCCCTACAAATTATATGTAATTGATCAATCATTTATATTCCTATCACAAATTGTTATGTATTATTATTGTAGTTCAGTTGTAATTTTTTTAAAGTATATATTAAAAAGAAAGTAAGTTCGATGTTTGATATTACACATAAACTAAAGAAATAGAATTTATGAGTTTATATTTAATTTTAATAATGATCTTCAGTTTAAATATAAAATCACAATCTATAGTTTATTTAAAGAACAATTTCTAGTAAATGCAAGTGATTAAAAATGATATTTTAGTATCATATCAAAAAGTGACATTTTCATAAGGTAACATACATTTCTTGCAAACCCTTATTTTAACTATTTTTGAATAATTACGAATAAAATTATCTAATGTTACAATTAAAAAAGAGGACTAAGTAAAAGTGAAACGTGCAAAACTAAGAATTATCTCCCTTTTTTTTTAACCATGGTTAAAAAAAAACAAAGAATTATCTCCCTTCTAGACGAATGATGAGAGGTAATTGGAAACATTTGAGCATGAATGAATAATGTAAACCTGCTCTATACAGATAAAATCAAACAATTTCTCTTTTTTTTGTCAATAAAATCAAGCAATTTCTCCGATAAAAGCTAAAGGACAGGTTTCGCAGGGCAATGTCCTTTATTAATTATTAGTATTTCAATATGGCAATTTTAGACCTGTTTATCACAGCGTTGGAGAGGTACGTTCAAACAAATGAAGATAAAACTCTTTTAATATACTTACCTCGCAAACCGTAAATCACGTTATAAAAGTAACTTCCACTGCTAATTGTCCCTGTTTACAGGATAAGAATGTAAGAGGAGTTTTATCTCGTGAATATGATTTCTCAAACACCAAACGGTGTAACATCTTGAGGTATTGTCCCTGTTTAGCCGCCCGTAGGCACAATGTTTTCTCCTTTTGGAATTCCATAGTTACCCAAAAGGCGTCTTGGATGTCAAATGTCACACCTTGACTACATATATGACCTTCACTTTGGATGAGTCTAACGGATGTGGGATTTAAGTACATACTGCCTACTGCGTCTCCCTTCCCCCTTTACCCACTATAGGGTCCTTCATGGTGTTAGATCCCTACAAGCGTTTGGTGTTACAAACAGGCCCTCCACTGCATCTGCTTGGAGGCTTTGGGGAAGTGCTGTAACGGCACGGCGTCTCCCTCTCAGGGGTCCCTAGCGGTGTCAGACTACTTCACCCCACCCCACTGAGGTCTTTTGGCAACCAGGATATCCACGCTCCCCTAGCGTCTTCACATTTCGCCTCCCCAGGGATCGAAGCCACTATCTGGGGGGTAAGTAGCGCCTCAATACATCCCTGGTAAAAAGTCCCACGTCGATTGAGAAGGGGAACGAAGCACGCCTTATAAGGGTGTAGATACCTTCCCCTTGTAGACGCGTTTTTTGGGTTATTGTAGAAACCCAGGGAAACAAAACCCTGCCCTGTTTGCAACAGGGACAATATCTACAAGGGAGGGCTTTGGGATGTTACAAATGGTATCAGAGCCAGGCCTCCGGTCGGTGTGCCAGCGAGGACGCTGGGCCCCTATGGGGGGGGGTGGATGTGAAGTCCCACATCGATTGGGAAGGGGAATGAAGCACGCCTTATAAGGGTGTGGATACCTTCCACTTGTAGACGCGTTTTCTGGGTTATTGTAGAAACCCAGGGAAACAAAACCCTGCCCTGTTTGCAACAGGGACAATATCTACAAGGGAGGGCTTTGGGATGTTACAAGTGCCAGGATTTCCTTTCACATACAGAATGAAACCAGATGCCAATGTGAAAGGGGACAAGGGCAACACAGCATACGTGTAATCGCACCTAAAATTCCAACCAATGCAAAATGCAACAACAACAGACAACATACGTGTGATCGCACCCAATATTCCAACCAATGCAACCCAATGGGGTCATTGCTCAAAGGGAGAATGATATAAAAATATTCTTTTGGGAGAATTGGGGATCCATTGAAAAAGTAATTAGAGAATGAGACTTGTCATTGAATCTTTGTGGAAACTCGATTGTATATAGGGAATATCAATTGCATAATGTGGAAATTCAGTTGCACATAACATAAAAACTCAGTTACATAATTTAGAATGTCTTATTTCACTATTAATTGTATAAGAGGGGATTTATCCTCAATTCTCCATATTCTTTAAAATGTAGAAGGAAAAAATCTGCTATTTAATTTACTTAATTTTATATCAAATCCGTTGGATTAAATATGGATATTGAAATTTGATAA
>QFDD01120286.1:0-19865 GCA_006871305.1 Vachellia collinsii
TAATAGTTGAATGTATATAATTTTAAACACGACTGCCTTTGATCCCAATATTATTTTTGGAAATAGTTGATTCTAGATAATGATAATTATATTTATTTCTCGAAGAAAAAGAAACAGCTTCTACATTTCTTAATTTTTTTTGGTGAAATTCTCACTGTTATTTTTTTTTGTACATTCTCACTGATATATTTTTAACTTTTTTTAAGGATAAAAAAAGTTAAAATTATAATGTTTGTGTTGATCAGGCTAGCCTTAGCATAAATTATTCAGTTGCTGGGCTGACCCAATGTATTGTTTGGACGTTCCTTAACTCGGGTGGGAGTAAAGAAGTGATTTGGGCCCAACTTATGTGCATTTCTATTTGATACTCCTATCTTACCAATTTTTTTAAGGATTGTACAAAGATCAAATCAAACCGGATTTAGACTCACCCCAAAGTTTGGTTTGAAATTATTTCAGACCAAACTTTTATTTCTGAAGTTTAGTCTAATCTAGTTTGGATTTAATCAAGTTCAAAATTTTGATTTATGTTTTCTATATTTCAATGGTACTTTTATATTATTCTTTCTGAAAAAAGTACATTTTTCCAATGAATTTTATAATTAATGTTATAAAATGAAACAATTTGAGAGTAGAAGAAAATAATAGTAAAGAAGAAATTGAGAGAAGAAAAGGTACCATTTTATTCATTTGAGATGTGTAAATGTTTAGTACATTATCCCTATTCATAGGGTTATTGATCATAAATCTAAAGAATTATAAGGATATCAAGTAATTTAATGATATAATTAGAAATTATAGAAAAACATATACTTAAAATCAATTAATTTAAAAGGTTAAAGAATATAAAGCTACGATCTGAAATCCTCCTGTATAAGAACATTCATACTTCACATCATAATTTATTTTTTATTTAAAAATTCTACCCCGTGCGTCTAATCCATCCCGGCAACGTCCTCCGACGCTGTGTGATTTTC
Source organism: Vachellia collinsii (assembly GCA_006871305.1). Classification (NCBI taxonomy): domain Eukaryota; kingdom Viridiplantae; phylum Streptophyta; class Magnoliopsida; order Fabales; family Fabaceae; genus Vachellia; species Vachellia collinsii. The sequence continues at coordinate 978 of QFDD01120286.1, forward strand.
GCAAACCCGCGAACTCGCGCTAGACTCGACACGCTCTGTTCAGTCAGTTTTGTACCTTCAGGTTTACAATTGAAAATTATTCTCCTCTTAATGCTTAAGATTCACAAACGAACCACTCGTGGGATTTGGTTGCTGAATTTTTGTGAAGGGTTTTCAATACAAGGGGGAAATTTCCTTCCTTTGTTTGAGCTTATCAGTCAGGGAATTAAGCCCTCTTGTTGTCGGAGGATTTGAACCCAAGAGGAGGTGAATGCCAGTTGTTCTGCTGCTTGCCGACTATTGCGCTGTATCTTTCATTCTCCGTTCTCAGTCCCTTTTCTACGATTCATATCAGTTAAATCCAGTCAAGTCTGTTGATTTTTATTCATTGACTAGCTGCATTTATTTAGTTCTTCGGCGGTCAACCCCTAACCGTTTACATTTATGCTTGATTATATTGCTCTAGCTGTTGTGACTTGCTGCCTTTCTTCTGGTTTCGTGCTTATGACATTTGACACCTGAAGTTTAAATTGTCAAATTTAAGCTCTTGTGGTTCATTCTGATTTACGCACAAAAACATAGATAAGTTGATTTTGCTTTCTTCTGGCGGTAGTGACAAGTATGGGTAGACGCAAGCAAAGTAGACCCCATTGCTCTGGCGGGGATACGCTAGAAACACCGGCGACTGTTGGAACAGAACTGGATAAACGGAAAGTACTGGAAACAGGGGGACAAGCAAAGGAGGATTCTGGTGAAGTTCACAATCCCTACTATGTGGAAGTTGATAGGTCCAGTTGGTTATCAAACGAACACCGTGACATTTCTGAAGTTGTTCTGACTGATTTGAGATTGGCAGAAGGCTTGTTGGGCTTTGAAGTTTCCGAGGACTTTTATCAGGATTTCCAATATTCTTTAAGATTTCAGGTGTTTAATGCCAATCATATTCTTGGTCGAATCAGACTAGGCCATTGGCCTATTATGGCTTATTCTGATATTCATCTAGAGTTTGTAAAAAGAGTAATGGATCATACAGAGACATGTACAGTGCTGTTGTCTGGGATTTTTGATGGTCCCAATGAAGGTGTCTCGGGTCTCGTACACTTGGCAAGTTTGAAGTTTATTACATTGAGGCCAGTTATGGGGATTAGGTTTTCTGAAGACATGCTCTCCCTTAGATTAAGGGTTGAGGTACTAAAGAGTGCCTTTGATGCGTGTGAGTCACTTCTAGATGGTTCCAGACAGTTATGGAAGAAGAGTATGATGAATGTCATGTCTTGGCTACGTCCTGAAATTATGACATCAGAGGTTAGATATGGGGTTGGTAGCAATATGAAAGTGGAAGTTGATCCACAGACATATGTCAGAGATGATACTCGCCACACCCCAACACATGTGAGGTTTGACCCTGCAAGTTTCTATGAAGCCATCAGGCCTTCAAAGTAAGTCTGGCATTCTCGTTTGTTTTGATCTCTATTTGATGGCAACAAAGTAACAATAATGAAAATTATGATGATGGAGCAAAGTACTTTTAGTTTCATGTTTCAATCTAACTCATGGAAAATTTTTTATTTGGATATTGTTTATACAGAACAGAACCAATGCTTCAAGAAGACATACCGGACCTACTTCCTGAATTGAGACCATATCAAAGACGTGCATCTTTTTGGATGGTAGAAAGAGAGAGAAAAAGTGCTGGAGGTCGGGGTGAAAGAGAGAGAAGTCATTTTTATTCTCCTTTATGTGTGCCTGTGGATTTTATTGACACAAGTTCTAAAATGTTCTTTAATCCATTCAGGTATGATTTCTTGACTAGGTTTCAGGATAAGTGTGACCTTATTTATCACATAATTCAAATCTGGTGATCTGTGTGTGCTTGCCTGCACACCCTTATCATTTTTTCCCTTCCTGCATGCTAATTTGATTTATATATGGCTTCAGTGGAAATATTTCACTGTTCCCAGAGACTCATGCACCTTGTGTGGTTGGAGGCATTCTTGCAGGTATGCCCAAGCTATGCTGCATGTTAGTCATTTGCTCTAGTAATCTGTCAATTACCATAACACTCAACTATAAAAGGTGATTGAGATATTGTTGAGGTTAAGGAAATTGAAACTCTTCGCTTTTTATGCAACAGATGAGATGGGATTGGGAAAAACTGTTGAACTTCTTGCTTGCATCTTTACTCATCAGAGATCAGCATCTGAAAATGACATTCTTAGTGACTCGGAGTTGGAAGTTGATGAGGATCGTAAGGTCAATTTTAAAAGACTCAAAAGAGATCGTGTGGAGTGTACATGTGGAGCTGTGAGTGAAAGTTTCAAATATAAAGGTCTATGGGTTCAGTGTGACATTTGTGATGCTTGGCAACATGCAGATTGTGTTGGTTATTCTCCTGAAGGAAAATCACTGAAATCAAAACAGGGATCTGAAAGCAAGAAATTTAAAACCACCATAGCCATAAGGGATGGGGAGTATGTATGCCAAATATGCTCTGAACTAATACAAGCTACTGAATCTCCTATTGCTTCTGGTGCCACTCTTATTGTTTGTCCAGCTCCTATTTTGCCCCAGTGGCATGATGAAATTATCCGGTATGATCTTGGAATTAAGTCAGACTGCTTATTCAATTGTTCATTGTTAATCGTTATGTATGTCATTAAAGAAAGAAAGGAGGTTATGCTGATGTCAATTGATGTTGCATGCAAACAGGAGCATTAGAGACAAAACAATTCTACAAATGCAAAATAAACTGCATGTAACAACAAAGAATAAAAATTCAAAAGAATATTCTTTATGAGAGAGGCAAGTGTTAGCAGGAGCAAGCAGAAGCCCATATTTTAAATTCCACAGGTGCAACCATGTTTGGCCTGTTGTCGAACTGCATAATTATTTAAATTTACTTGTTGCTCTTCTCACTTGTAAAGAATAGAAGGAAAATAAATTGTGCATGTGACTCCTATTATGGTGCCGAGTGCTACTCTTGATGGAGGCTAAGGCCCTGTTTAGTTACCTTAATGGAATGAGATTTTATAGCATGAAATTCAAGATACGCAATCTCTACTACACATGGTATCCCAAGACCTTCACTTGTTGAAGGGCCGTTGCAGTATGAGTTAGATTTGGATGAATGTATTTTCTCTATAAATATACCATGGCTTATTCAATTAACTAGTTAAATTGTTTGAGTGAATCTTAATTTCCACTTCCATTTTAATTAGGAATAGAGCTACATGCTTGCATAGGGTTTGTGAAGTGTCATCATTCTTCTAGACATGCATATCTCCGTTCTTGAATGTCACTTGTGAATTGTCATTATTCAATAATTTCTTTTCATGCTGAAATTTTACTTTTATTAACTATTAGCTACCTTTTCAGTCATACACGTCCAGGCTCCCTGAAAACTTGTGTTTATGAAGGTGTACGGGACACATCTTTCACCAATACATCGATGGTGAATATCAGTGAACTTGCCTCTGCAGACATTGTATTAACTACATATGATGTACTTAAAGAGGATTTGTCTCATGAGTATGATAGGCATGAAGGTGACAGGCACTTTTTGAGATTTCAAAAAAGGTTTGTTGTAAATTCTATCATATTTCTCCCTTTTCTAATTTATTTACTTTCTGATTCGGCTTAATTATGATTTTTCCGTTGTCTTTCTTTAATATCTTTTTGTAAATCTCTTGTTTTCCGCCAGGCATTGTGTTTATCTTTTGCTTTCTGTCTGGCTACCTATTTATTTATGTTTCTTTTATTAAGAAGTAATTGTGTTTATCCTAATACACTTTCAGTTCAAGAAATATGCCATTTAGAGAGAACAGGAGAATGTGATACTTAGTTGTCATTTTGACTGATTACATCTGTTGGCATCAGAAAGGAAAAACCCTTTTTCCAATATATGCATATTTAAGGTTCTTGCAATATTTTATTTTAGGTACCCAGTTATCCCAACTCTTCTTACCAGAATACACTGGTGGAGAATTTGCCTGGATGAGGCTCAAATGGTAGAGAGTAATGCTGCAGCTGCCTCTGAAATGGCTCTTCGGCTTAATGCAAAGTATCGTTGGTGCATTACGGGAACCCCCATTCAGCGAAAACTTGATGACCTACATGGATTATTACGATTCCTTAAAGCTAGTCCTTTTGATATCTACCGTTGGTGGGCTGATGTTATTCGAGATCCTTATGAGGTATTTATATGTAATTCAATTCAATTTTTGTTTTTTTAAATTTACTAATTGTGAATTGAATTCTGCTGCTTAATACTTGATTCTTTTGCAGAAGGGGGATGTTGGAGCTACGGAATTTACACATAAAATCTTCAAACAAATCATGTGGCGCTCTTCAAAAGAACATGTTGCAGATGAGTTGCAGCTTCCTTCTCAGGAAGAGTGCCTTACTTGGCTGACTCTCTCACCTGTAGAAGAGCACTTTTACCAAAGGCAACATGAAACCTGTGTTAACTATGCTCATGAAATTATTGAGAGTTTGAGAAATGACATTCTTAAAATAAGTGTCCCAGGTTCTAATGCTATGTTGTGTGACAATTTTTATGAAAGATATTTTAAAAAAATGTGAATCTGTGGGCATAATTAATCTTGAAATATTTCGTGCTGCTTCCAGGTTCTGTTTCTTCAGATGATTTTTCTGATTCTTTCATCACTCACGCAGAGGCCGGGAAGCTATTGAATGCTCTGTTGAAGCTTCGCCAGGCTTGTTGTCACCCCCAGGTTGGAAGCTCTGGGTTGCGTTCTCTGCAACAGTCGCCCATGACCATGGAGGAAATACTGATGGTCTGTTATTTAATTGAGGTCGTTGGCAAGATAGTATACTCTTTACAATGATCCTTTCAATTGACATGTATTTAATTGTGTAGGTCCTTATAAGTAAGACTAAGATAGAAGGCGAGGAAGCTCTCAGGAGGTCAGTTGTTGCTTTAAATGGACTTGCCGCTATAAGCATAATGCAGAAGGATTTTTCTCAAGCAGCTTTGCTGTATGTTGAAGCTCTGACTTTGGCCGAAGAGCATTCTGTTGACTTCCGCCTGGATCCTTTGTTAAGTATTCACATTCATCATAACCTGGCTGAAATACTCCCACGAACTACAAACATTTCCCTTAAGCTCCCCTGCAAAGGAAGGCAGTTCTCTAAAACCTCGCAACTTAAGTCAAAAAAGCATACTCTCGAAAAGGTTGATTGTAGTTTTGTTAAGAAGAAGAAAGGGAATGACTCTGATGATTTCAAAATGGCGTCTGGAGAACCATTCAATATTACATCAGAAAATGACTTAAATAGGCATCAGGAATTTGGTGATGCATCTATCAGTTCTTTACAGTTCTTGATAGCAGAATGTGAAGATTTGAGACAAAAATACTTATCTGTGTTCAGTTCGAAGCTATCTGCTGTCCAACAGGAGTTTCAAAAAGTGTATTCACAGGTATTTTTATGAATTTTTTAAGAATATTATCATATTTATTTACTTAAATTACTTTAGAACATATTCATTTTTGTTATAACTGAAATCTTGGTAATTCCTGTCTAGAATCATGCCCCTCTTATATGACATTTGAACTTTTTTGGTAGGTTTGTAGTGCGTATTGTGAGAGTACAAATGATTCAACAATTTGGTGGTTAGAGGCTCTTCATCATTCTGAACAGAATAAGGATTTTTCCAATGAGTTGCTTAGGAAGATTGAAGAAGCAATTGCAGGAACTTTAAGCAATTCAAAGCCACCAAGAGTTACTACTCGGTCAGTGTTGCCTCAACTTTGCACAAGTATTAATTATTGCTGTTTTAAAATAACGTGCACTTTTCCTGTTTTAAATTGTTTTATCAAATATCTGAAATCAATGTAAATGTAAATACAGCAAGAACTAACAAATAGCATATTCGGTTTGAGCATATTTGGATCTATATCTAATCATACAAGTGCAGATATAATATCAGACTCAGAGGGATTGTGGAACACGACAAATCCTTGTTCAAACTAGTGTTCCCAGCTCACAACCAATTATGCACCATCAATTTTCCTATTTAACCAGATTTTTTCCCCTGTGCAATGCACATGACATTTAAGAACTTGAGGAAATGTGACTTATTTGGAAGAAAAAATTGCAAAAAAAAAAAAAAAATAGAGAGAAGAGCACAAACAAGAATAAAAAGTGAGAAAGTCAAAATACTTAGGAGGTGAAGTATTAAACAATAAATATATATATGATTACTGTGCTGTATAAAAAAGTGAGAGGGATTATTGGAGGAAAAGGTAAAAGAAAAAAGGGTTAATATAATATTTGGTTCCTTAAGTTTAAAACTAGTGATTTTAGTTTCTCAAAGGGTAAAATGGTTCAAATCTTTATTAGATTATAAGGATCAATATTTTAAATAAAATGAAACTTGGGGGACCAAAACCACTAGTTTTAAACCTGAGGGATAAAAACCAAAATGAAGGAAAACTTGAGGGACCAAGGATTGTATTAACCTCAGAAAAAATTACAAATGTACAACACCAAAGAAAGCCAACTTAGCACCCTTCATAAGCCAAATTAATTCCTCTTATTTATTTAATATATAGATATATATTGCTAGACCAAGAAGAGCTGTGTGGGCCTATTGCCTTGGAGGCAATCGTTGTGCGATACTATTTTAGTCAATATCCATAATGGAACCTGTAGGAGTGTGGCTAATTCCTCACGGGTCTAGCTATAAGGTTGGCCTTCGCCTTCCCCCAAGGTGTTCCAACCATACACTGACTGCCCGAAACTGAGGTGTAGTGGTTACAAGCTAGTGGTGGGCATAAGTCTCTTTTCCATAGCTTACTCAAGCCTATGATCTCAAGACCTTTAAAGCCATTGGACGGAGCTTTTACTGCCAAACCACAATTTCAGTTGTGACATCCTCATTCATCCTGTACATATCTTCTTGCATAATCCTTCAATGAGAAACTCTTTCTATTTTTTTTATTGCAACTGTTTGCATCCATTTCTCTGAATGTAATTTCTTTCTGGCCCTCTCCCTCCAAAGCGTTATTCAAAGCCAGTTGGATTCTGGTTTTGAGGAAACAAAATTTTTTTCCCTTCTCATGCATTGGCCTAGCAATGAAATGTCTTTATTTTATCTAAAAAATATTATGTCCTTCAATCTGCCAAACATTTCTTGAGCATTTTACTCTTCCGATTAGTGTGTTTGGTGTGCATTAAGTAGAGGTTGCAGGATGTGCTACAATGAGTCTAGGAAGGTAAGTCGTTGTAATCTTGGAGTGCAATCTGTATTAGAATTTAACTTTACTATTAACCACTTACAATGGCATTTCGAAGTGACCTTCTTTTGCAAAATGGGATATGATTTTTTTTTTTTAAGATTTTGATGAATAACAATCTTGCAAAAATAACTATATACATAGTGACTGAGTATCACTTTTGGTTCAGTTTCCGGAGCATACACTCTCTGAAGTATCAAATCCAGACAGGATTGGATCAATTAGAAGCTTCTAGGAAGGTGCTGCTTGATCGAATCTTAGAAATTGATCAGACTATGGACAAACCAAATGACGAGGACATTGAACGTGTGGGTAAATGTCAAAATTGCCAACCTGATTCTGATGGTCCGCCATGCATTTTGTGTGAACTTGATGAATTGTTTCAGGTTTACCATTGAGATTTCCTGTTAATTTGATATTTCATATGGCTAAGACCTGTAGTATGCCCTCACAGTTGATTTTAATATTCAGGATTATGAAGCAAGGCTCTTTGTTCTAAAGAATGAACGTGGAGGAATAATTTCATCTGCTGAGGAGGCAGTGGATTTGCAGAAGAAAAATTCTGCACTGAATCGTTTCCTTTCAAAGCTATCACAATCTAATCACATTTCAAAAACATCTGATATTGGCTATGAAGAATCGAAGAAAAGAAATGTTGGGGAAAGAGTTGTGGTCAGTTGCTTTTAATTGATTTAACTTTCACATTTCTCAATTTAATGGATCTGGCAAGCTTTTGACTTTCATGAAAACAATGCTTATTTCCCCCTCTCTAACTCTTGGTCTGGGGTAGATGTGGATTGCTTATACCTCTACCCCTTTTCTTTATTGATTTACTAAACAGAGTCCTGAATTGTACAGCAAGATAAATGATGACCAGAAAATAGAAAGAGTTCAACGTTATGGACGTTGATGAAGGCCTTTGATCCATTTTAATAATGGTTCAACATTGTTTTCTAATTCCTGATTTTGTTGTGTTGGCCACTTACATGTGCGCCCCCGCACACACATATATTCTGCATTATACTTTGCATCTCCAGTGCATGATGTCAGTGATTTCATTTAACTTTCTTTAATTATCCAACATCCCTGTACCATGTAAAATCTCTGAAGTCTTTCAGAGATAAAAGTATACAATTAAATCTGACAGCACATATTCTTTGCCATTTTATATTTTGTTTCACTTTGAAGATACTCGCACTCTGTCAAATTAGAGTTGACTTATGCCAGAATTGATGATATTATGATCTCATATTTTTACGATCAGGTTGGTACTTCAAATATTTTGACACTTTTTTTCTGACCCTTCATGTTGAATTATTGGCATATTAGGTTTCAAGATCAGCATCTCAATTGGAAGTAATTCTTGGTGTGTTAAAGAACTATTGCAAAGCTCGATTAGGAAAGGACAGTGTTTCAGAAGCCACCAAACATTTACATATTTTTGAGGTATAGTCAGAACATCTGCTACACATATTTATTGCTGAATCGCCTCACCAAATTCCACTAGGATAAAATTATTTCTATGAAAGCTCATTGCCTCTTACCAATCTAGAACCCTAACACCAACCCCCCCCCCCAAAAAAAAAAAAGAAAGAAAGAAAGAAAGAAAAAGAAAACGAGAGAGAGTTGTATCAGAAGAATGATGCCACTAAGTTGACTTTATCTATACTGGAAACTTGAATTCACTGAAATCCGGATTTGCTCGATGATCTTCAAGGGAATGCGAAAGGAGTTTAGCCATGCAAGGTCTTTAGCTTTAGCCCAAGCTCAATATCTGCGTGCCCATGATGAAATTAAGATGGCAGTTTCCCGGTTGCACCTGAAGGCAAATGAAAATGACAAGTCTCTTGATGCTTTAGGTGAAAATGAATTATGTGCAGCAAGTTCAAACTTTTCCCATGATAAGTTTATATCTTTGGCCTCATTGTCACAAATAAAAGGAAAACTTCGCTACTTAAAGGTATGGAGAAATATCCTTACAATTTCTTCTGTATAAGATTTATTTTTATTCATTAGGTACTACATTTTCAGCAATAAAATTTATTCTAGTTGAACAATTAAAGGTGAATGCTGATGTCTAGTGCATATTGTTTGATTTTAATGGATATCATCTGTAATTAAATATTTTTATTACTTGATCTTATGAATGGTCAGATGGAAGTCATTCATGGAAACCTTAATTTCCTATTCAAGTAATCAGTTTTTTTGCCCCTTTTTATCCTCATCAGTAGAGGCCATCTTTGTTTCTTTTAAAAAAACCCTATAAATAGTAAAACTGAGTCAAAGTATCTAGAATTGCTCTGGCAAATATAGATTATATTGTGGGTTTTGTATTAATAACTCATGTAGCTCAGTCTTTTCAATTTCTGATCTTATGCTGGACTTAATTGTATTGTAATTTGGTCCAAAAAAAAAATTGTATCGTAATTTAACTTAATTTTGCTTTTTGTTTTTAAGCTAGATGGGAAGGCTTTACTTTTATCATTGTTGCCTTTCTTTCTTTCTTTTCTTTTTTATACATTCCTTAATCAGTACGTCTTTTATCATTTTTGTTGACTTTAATTAATGATCAGCCTACGTTTTGGCCAAGTTAATTGGTTACTTTAGCTAGTTTTCAATTGTAGTTTGTTGACTTCTGGAATTTCTGATTCTGTGCCAGTTTCATTTCCTATTTTGACGATTGTGTCTTGCTTATTTTTGTTTCCCATTTTGACTGGGATCTGAGTGGTAGATTTGTTATTACCAGTCCTATGTTAAGTGGTCCGTATTCCTAATAAGAAAGGAGCTCTAAAGTTTTGGGTTTTTCTCCTTCATTTGCTAATCCACCTATAAAATTAACCGGAAAAAATCCACATGGAATGTATGATTTTTCCCCTAGGGAAATTTGACCTATTTTGAATGCGTTTTTTTTCCCCAGGGTTTGGTACAATTGAAACAACAGCTACCGGAGCATCCAGAAAGTTCTTCATTTACTCAGGAGGCGACTGCAATGTCAAATTTTACAGAAGAGAAATGCTTACCTGCATCTAAATTTGATGAGGATTCATGCCCGGTTTGCCAAGAAAAGCTGGGCAGCCAGAAAATGGTTTTTCAGTGTGGGCATGTTACATGTTGTAAATGTAATTACTTAACGACGAAACTTTATAATATCATCTTTTACTTGTTTCCAATTGCAGAGGCCTGCATAATACTGTGTTGAAATTCCGTGGTCATCATGTTGGCATAACATAGAAAACCTTTCTTGACCTTTTGTTGTTAATGAACTTTTTCAAAATTAACCATTCTTCTATCTCCTACAGGTTTATTTGCTATGACAGAGCAAAGGCTTCAAGATAGTAAGTTTCGTAAATGGGTGATGTGCCCAACATGTCGACAGCACACCGATTTTGGAAACATTGCATATGCTGTTGATAGACAGGATGAATCTTTCAAAACTTCTGTGCTGCAGAAGGTTGACGGCAGTGAGAAATGTGAATCATCCATCATTGTTAAAGGTTCCTACGGAACTAAGGTAATTTTAATTAACAACTAATCCAATTGTTTCCCTCCAGAGATTTTCAGAGATTTCAATGATCAGGGAGGAGTGAATGTGTACAATTTTAAAGGGATGAAACAACTCTGCCAGCATTCGAGTCCCAGTGTAGTAGCTAAAATTCAAGCCAAAGCTATAGTATCTTAAATTGAAAATATAAGGAAAAACTAAATACAAATAGAAGATTAAAATAACTCAAACACTAACAGCCACGCAATGCTGAAGAGAATTACCAAGTTAAATTCACCCCAAGAAAAAAGAACTACCAATTTCAACGTGCCAACAAGAAACAAATTAAGCATAATGCCATGCTAATAAAAAGGTGGTGCATCTTGTTCTTCCCTAGAGGTATATGATAATCAACACCCTCAGATATATGCGTACATGTTTTCAACATGCACTCTTGACTGTTTCAGGCTTCTACTTGCAGCATCTTGCTTCTGCGCTTGCATGTTTATAACTCTAAATGTGCATCTGGTTTCTCATTGACCTGTTATTTGCTGCACATGTTTCTATTTACTAAATAAACTAGTAGTTTAGTAATACTTAGGAAATTGATTATGATTATAATGGGAAATTGCCCCCCCCCCCCCAAAAAAAAAAATCTTTCAAGAACAGAAACAACTAGTTCAGCGTGTAAAGAGCAAACGAACATTTGAGAATTAAGATTATCCTTGAACAAAGGGTAAGACAAATTTCAGGACTTTTCTTGTACGCATTCAAATGCCTAACCTTTCAATTTTATTTTTAAATTTTAGATTGAGATAGTGTATTGTAGCCTTCTATGCTTACTGAGGACTTTTATACTGTGATGAATTTCTGTTTTATCCTAAAGAGATGGATGGTGGAGTGGATGTTACACTTCTTTCTTATGGCTATTGGTGAAATACAATCTAATTATCACTCGTGGTGATGAGGATGAAATTTCAAGATTCTTCTCAGAAAAGTAGACTTCTAATTTTTTTTTATTGTTAAATTTTAATAAGTATTTCTTATAGGATGAGTAAGAAAATTCATATCATATCCTGCACTTTGTCTCATGTAATTTTCATATTCAAATGGGGCATTTTTGGTTTATTGTTTTTATATAGCGTGTAGTCCTTTACCCTTCCCCTGAAAACACTTAAACACCTTTAATTTATGTTGGTTTTATCTAACTTATGTTTCTCTGCTCTTTCTTGGCTTGGGTGTTTTGAAGATTGAAGCGATCACAAAAAGAATCTTGTGGATCAAGTCTACAGACCCTAAAGCGAAAGTCCTTGTATTTTCTAGTTGGAATGATGTTCTTGATGTATTGGAACATGCTTTTGCTGCCAATAATATCACCTACATTCGGATGAAAGGAGGCAGGTTAGATAAGCTATCTGATAGTTTACATATCTGAATATGTGTATTTATGCAGGAATAAGAGGAGAAATTTAAAGGAAAAATAGACAAAATGGAAAGACGAAACTGTTTGTGATCAATCAATAATAAAGTGGAAAAGAAGCCCCATATGATGAGGGACAACAGATACTGTATTATTAACTGGTATTTTTATTTTGATAAATGAAAAGATAAAAACGTAATAGCATCATTCAGATATTCTTGTGCATTGTTGGGCAGCTTTCTTAAACATAAAGCTCATGCTGCATTCAGCAAATGGTTTGAAATTTAATAAAATACACGCTCCAAATATGGAAACTTGTCTTTAGTCATTCTGTTACATTCTATTCCAAAAATTTTCCTGAGGAATATATTGGTATGGGGTTTTGTACGTGTACACTGTGGATGGTTAATAACCTACATTTAGGGTGAGCAATTAGCCTCTCCAGTTCCTTATGCTCATGCTATTCTGGTTTTGAATTTCTATGTTCAGAAAATCACATGTTGCCATCAGTCAATTTAGAGGACAGCAGAATGACAAAAAAGGAACACCGCCGGAATCAACATCAAAATATATTCAGGTTTTATTAATTTTGATTCAACATGGAGCTAATGGCCTCAATCTTCTGGAAGCACAGCATGTTGTCCTTGTGGAGCCATTACTCAATCCTGCGTCTGAAGCACAGGCCATCAGTCGTGTGCACCGAATTGGACAAAAAAACAAGACTCTCATTCATCGTTTCATTGTAAGTGGTTGTGAAGTATTGTTAGCAAGCAATGGGATCCGTAGAGGGCATGTTTTATGCTTTTTCTCTCCTCTCTCTCTCTCTCTTCTCTTATCGTCAGAGTTTAGGGCACACGCATTCCATCACTAATTATCTTACATCCAACATTGGAGCATTCTCAAATGAGTGTTTGTCGTTGACCTGAAAAAAGATTTCTGGAAAGGTCTTGCTCCTTTAATAGCATCAAATTTTCTACCCCATTGTTAAGCAAACCTCAGTTTTCGTAATATTCTTCCTAATTTCCATCAGCAGTTATTATTTCAGAAGTTGCAAACGAGGCCTCGGTTTCTATACCTGTATCATTATCTTTATTTAGAAACTTCAAAGTCAATTCCCTAGGTCCATCTTATTCTTAAGTATCAGCTATAAAAAATGGAAACAGATAAGCAGGTGTCAGAATTTATCGATTAACTAAGGTACTTAATATCAGCCATCAACATCTGTAGAGAACTGAACATTGTTAGAGTAAGAAGTATATAAGCTTCAAGCCTATAGTTTCCAGTTTGAAAAATCATGCCCTTCTCTCCCTCACTCCTCACTAAGCGAAATTGCTTGGACACTTTAATTTCCGATACGATGGTGGTGTGCCCTAAATGTGGCTTTTATGTTGGAATACTCAGGAATTATTCTACAGTTCCATTAATCAAGGTAGATAACTGCCTGGACGTGGAAGTTCAAAATAAAATTCGTTTCGTCATCTTGAAATGCATTTGTAATTTGTAAATGAAACTTGGTAAAACTAGCTCTGCTTTCATGTCAAAATTATGGACTTAAAATGACTGTATCTGCATTTTCCTTGCTTATGGGCCCAAGTTTTATTAGAAATGAACGAGTGCACGAGGAATTGTTCTAACCTTGCGCATTTCAGGTGAAAGACACAGTTGAAGAGAGTATATATAAGCTGAATAGAAGCAGGGCTTGCCATTCAGTCATCAGTGGTAACACAAAGAATCAAGACCAGACTATGTTGACCCTGAAAGATGTTGAAACCTTGTTAGCGACAGCTCCATTAACGTTACCAGAAAGTGTTGAAAATCCCACTGCAAGTCTAAGGCACTTGCCACCTTCAATGGCCGCTGCTATTGCTGCTGAAAGGAGACTCAATGAACAAATGCCATGATTCACTTTTGCATTTTTTTTTTTTAATTCCAAAGGTGGAATTGTTGCACTTTACAGGAGTTTCATTTCTTGGCAGCATCAAGAGGCCGGAGTAGTTGCAAAGCGCGACAAGAAGGAAAAGGAAAGCGCCCCCCCCCCCCGGGGGGTAATTGTTCAATCATAACTTGATGGTTAATATCCCTCAATTGAAGGAGTTCAATTGCTTCGGGCAAAAAAAAAAGGAGTTCAATTGCAGGGATCAAAATCTTAAATTTATTTATAGATTGGTGTTTTCTTCTTTATTTATAAATCATTTTTTGGTCTGCCGAAAAAATAAATTTTTCCTTGTAGTTGCAAAGCGTAGGTTTTTTTTTTTTTCTTGGGGGGGGGGGGGGTTGTAGGTTTACGTATAGATTGATGTAACCAAAATTTGTTCTTTATTTAGAAATCAGCTAATATTGTACATATTGAGTATATTTATATTTTTTTTAATCCTGTACATGGTTGATATCACTGTAATAAATATCGATCCTCTCTCTGAATTCATGCCGAACTATATGCTGTGTTAACATTTCAATAATTTAAGATAGCATAATTTGTAATAAATTTAATATATTAATATAAAATGACCCCAAAAAAACTATCCAACTGCGACTTTCTTTTTCCTTGCAAGTTTTTATTCACTCACGCGGTTTGTTCTCCATTGTTGGTTGCCATTAAACTAGTGGAGGACCACTATTTTCCAGGTTTGTAGCTTCTACTTTTAACCTGCTGTCGCTTCTGGATTTTTTAAAAAACATCGCTTCGAATATTTAGATTTAGGATGCTATTTATCGGACTAAAAGTTCAATTGAATATTTTTTATTATAAATGTGGGAGTTAATTGAAAATTTTATTTTGATTCTAATTGCAATATTGTAATTCAATGTCATATATCGAATAAATTCATTAATAAATATAATTTGAAAAAAAAATATATGAAATGAAATATTTTTAAAAAGTAACAAATTTATTTTTATAAATAACCAACTAAATTTATTTAATATCTATCTTTGCTTCACATTGATGTCGAAACACGAAACACACACGTGTTGCAAGGGGGCAATTTGGAGAGATGCAGATTGTAGACAATCAACCGCTCATGTCATGGGTTGTCAGAACAAGTACAACCTCATAAAGAGTCCGTAGATGCCTAACAAGCCGTCACTCTATCACTTCACTTCGCTAGATAGATGCCACGTAGGCATGCCCTTCTGTGTGGGTCTGAGAAAAAGAAATTAAAATTATCCTTCAGCAGCATAAGCGTTCTTTACGAGTCAATTAACACATCTATTAGCTCATCAACAGAATTGGATTATCCTGCAAGTCTTGGTGGACGAGAAATATGTTAATTAGAATAGAAAATCCACCTACAGGGAAACGAACTCTAAACAACAATACATGTAGTAACATTAAAAAAACATGTTGTAGTGTTGAGTAGAAAAATTTGACACGGCTGCGGTGAAAAACCCTTGCACTCACTTTTTTATACCTCTAAATGATGCCAATTAATAACAAATCATAACGACGGCTCTCCAATTGAGAGACACTAGGCTAACTACTCTAACAGAATTTCCAGCGATTATTGCATGAAACGCACGTGACATAGGTTGTCATGGGTTCATCAGCGCTGCGAGTCTGCATTTGGTAATAGGTGCACTTTCTTTGACCACATCGACCACACTTGAATTGATCGGTCGTGGCTTTTGGTTGTTGTCCACGCTCACACTCAAACAAAGCTTTTTGTTTGAGTTTCTCGTTCTCATGCTTCCTTTGATCGCTAGCCATGTCTTCTGTGCTCATGTTAATGAGTTGCTCTGGTGCAAATTCTCCTAGCAGGACTCTTCTCCGGAAATCTGGGTTGTTTGGATCCTTGAGGTTAAACATCAAGGACCTATACTTGACCTTTTGAGCCCCATTAGAAGGACCCCACTTCTCGAACAGTACAGACTCCACTGTAACAGCAACCCGAATAGGGTCATAAGCATTAACTTCATCCATGATTGTTTCATCAGCCTCTCCAGAAACCTTAGAGAACGCCTCTCGGAGAATTTCCCTTATTTTGTCTCGCATCACATCATTAGATTTAATCATAGTTTTCAGCTTTGGTGGAGCAGCAGGGCTTGAGGATACCTTCTTCACTCCAGAAGCTGGCTTCTCATTCTTGGCTATTTTTTCTACCTTAACATTTGCTGAAGAAACAACTTTCTCGCTTTTCGCATCTGAAACTTGTTCGTTCTTTACATATTCAGAGCTTGATGTCCCATTCCTGTCAGTTTTCTCAACCTTGACAATGTCAGCTTCTGAAACCTTCTCAACCTTAACTGAATGAGTCTTCTGACCCTTCTCAACTTTAGTTTTCTCCCCATTTGCCGACTGAACATTATTCTGTGAGCCGCCATTCTTATTCTTGCTTGTTTCCTTGATAATAATGTCTTTCCATATCTCAATCAGGTCAATAGCAAAAGCCCGGATTTTCTTTCTTGGATGCTTTGTTAGAACTTTTAGATGTTTACCCACCTGAATGTTTAGAAAAAGACGTCAGATCAAATCAAGCTTCAAGTTATCCAGCTAAGTGATGAAAGTATACACAGATTAAATAACGTTGATTTATGCCATCACATTATAAAGATGTAACATTATCCAATAACACCCTAAAAAAAGACAGAACCTTGGTGTGTCTTTGACAGAGAACTCTGTCTCATAAGAAATAACCAAAAACATTGCCAAGTTGTACTTTCAACATATCTTAAATACTTTTCTTTAGCTTTCAAAAGCAAGATGATTCAGTCAGTTGCAACTTTCTTTTCATTTAGTGGTATTTTCGGATCACCTATATGCTTACTTTTCTTTAACTTTTGCCATGGGTGAAAGTCACCTGCAGATGTATCCACACATCCCATGCTATTTAATATTGATCTCATCACAGATTTCGTTCTCACTTACGCTATCTGTTGTTAACAGCTATGTATCCCTCGCAGATATAAGATCCATGACTAAAGACAACATTACCAGCACCTACACACTTGCTCTCTTGCACTTTTTTTTTTTTTTTTTGGTACAATGCTCTCTTGCACTTTCATGTTCTGGTGAGTGGTGAACAAAACCACGGTTGATTGCCCTTTTTCAAATACCCAAATTTCCTACTCTTTCAAATTGCATGAACTTCATCCATAAAGTCCGACCAACCAATACCCATCAAGGCAAAACCATAGGAAAACGGGTAAAAGTAATCAATTGCAGAAAAAACAACAACAACAATAAAAGAAGCACCTGAGTGGACACAAGAATTTGATAATTGACGGGAAATTTCTTAAGCTGCTTGAAGGCATCAAGACATCGGCTTTCTTCAGCTTCGCTATCGGTTGAGCTCGCCACATCAGCCGCCTTCTTTACGGCTTCATATAATTCGACCAATTCCTTCTCCATCGAAGACCCCTAAAAGTGAAGAGTTTCTCCTGAGAACAAGAACCAAGCAGATCGGTGACAATAGGCGCAAAATAAGACAGAAAAATCACCAGAGACGGTGACAGCTCACCAGAATGAAGTCTGCAGCGGAAGCCTCCTGCGGCTCCGGGGGACCGCCAGTGGAAAGAGGTCAGGAACAGGAAGAGGAGAAAGAGATGAAGCGAGGGCAAGGTAGGTTAACATATGGGAGAGATGTAGGAAATTGAGGAAAGATCGGACGGTTGGAGTTGCGGGTGAATAGGTACATTCAAAGCTCGCTTACCAAGTCATCCCTCCCTCCCTCCCTTGTTTTTTTTTTTTGTTTGCGCCTCATTTTCCAATGGAACGAAAAATGTCAAATATCTAGTGTTTTTTAAATAAGTATCGAAATAGTAATTGTCAGTCGCTTGTCACCTCACCGGGGCAAAAAACAAAAGAAATTGTCAGTATTAGATGTGGGCTCCTAACTCAATGAAACAGGGCCGGGGGCGAATACCGCAACCCAAGGAGTCAAAGCTTTAAATCTTGAGCCCAAAAGGATCAAAGCCCTGAATGAATGTAACACACCAACGTGCCAGTTTGAACGGAAATAGGCCCCTCCAAATATGTTGAAGAACACTAACTACCTTTCTTTTCATTGAATCCACGCAATGAATGAATTCCCATGTCTCCTAACATTTTTTATTTGTTTTTGGATCGTCTAAATGGTGCAATTTTTTTTAAATATAATTATTCTCTTATTAAAGTTAATCATGGTTGAGATACAATCGAATACTAAATGTGAATATATCTTGTAGTGAAAGTTCAAACTTTAGATTGACTCCTTCCATTCATCCAACCTCGATGATAAATGACCCAATTTTTTCTGCAACGGTTTATTTACATTAATAAGTTGCAGTTAAAAAAGTTTCTTATGATGAGTAATTAGAAGACTGTTTTCCATTTCACTGAGCTGTTTTATTTGGAAAAAAAAACATTAGAATAAAAAATCAAGTTGTGGACGCTAATTAAATGTTAAGGCTCTGAATTTAAACACTCCATTCAATCCAGATAGAATTGTCGATGCTAACTAATTTAATTGTTAAGGATCTAAATTTAAACACTCAATTCAATCAAGATAGCTCAGTCGAGCGACTATATCCATTTTCCTTCTTACACCAATCAATTTTTAATGCAGCAGGCCACAAATAACACATTGATAAGTTATTAGTGTAGATTTCAAACATCCTATTAAAATCTGCAGACTAATTAAGGTTGAAATAGAAACTAATTAATTAGGGAAACATGTTGTTACGTGTCATTTCTGTTACACTTACACATCACTGATTACGCGTCACTCTTACATGAATGTATAGGAGTATTCTGTTAGCATGGTTATTCTGTT
>QFDD01120287.1:0-14221 GCA_006871305.1 Vachellia collinsii
ACAACTTTACTCCAGTCCATAAAGTTGGTCCAACTTAACTTATGATCAGTAATTTTAATAGCCACCGGAACAACAGTAGACTTAGTCTCAGCCATAGAGATATTAAGCAAAAAAAAAAAACAAGAGTAGGAGCAACTGTTGAATGAACAGTAAAGAATGGTCTCACCAGGACCAAGCAAAAGGAAGAAACGTCCGGACTACAAAAGAAGCACTGTAGCTACACCAGGAGCCACAACACAGATATGCAGAAAACGCACACGTCCAAACAAAGTGAGCCCAGGGATGAAACGACCAAACCAGGGCACGAGATCGGTGGGAAAGGACGGAGAAAAATATACTGACTGTATAATGGCTCTGATACCATATAGAGTTTTGGAATCAAAAATCCATATCTTTCATGATCAAAATGAACATATATATACACAAAGTAGAACCTTAGAATTAAATGCCTCATGAGGCAATAGGAAGAATCACTTACAGCAATTGGAATATATGCATGTCTGCTGTTCACAGGTCCAACTGTGAAGCCAGTGTACCCAGCCATAGCTCCATGAACAGCACTATGAGCAAGAAGTGTGCAGTAAATGTTGTCAGATGCATTACTTGGAATAGCTCGAATCATGTATGTAGGATCTGCATTACAAACAAAGAAAAAATCCTTTTTGAAATGCGAAGAAGATTATTCAAGAGAAGCTAGAACATTACAAAAACAAAGGACAAGAGATCCTCTTCAATCAAAAGAAAAGAAGCAAAAGAGTAAAACCCCTGAATCTTTAACTTAAGCTTCCTAATACCTTAGTAGAACCATAAGGGATAACCCCCACCAACCCAACAGGCCCACTTTTGCACCAATTTTCACATTCAAAATCAGGATGGGAAACTCTACCTCCTCGAGTTTCCTAGTTTTGCACCAAATATCACAACCCTTGACCCATTGCATAACCTTCCATTACTGAATCAGATTTGCAACCCAAACTCCACTCATCCATTGAAATTTCAACATCCAAAGGAGATAACATCTCATATCATCAATTTGCACCTACAAGCCTTGAATTAATGCCTTCTTTTATTCTAAATTACCTTCCCATTAATAAAACTTGACTTGAGGCATTGAATACAACTACAAGAAATGAAGGTTGAGATGAAAGGACATGACAAAAGAACAAACATAGGACCAAGTTAATTTGCCCAAGGGGAATAAACAACTTAGGCGAAGATGGTCTTCACGACCAAATATAATAAAGTGCGGTTGGTGGCCAATAAGGTATATACTCAAACCCACTACAGACTATATGAAAAGCTTTCTCCAGTCACAAAAATAAACAATGTTAGAATTCCCTTATCCATGACTATTAACTTTGATTGGAAATTGTAAAGATATCATAATTAATGTAATTTGTATAGAATCAAATATTATTCTTAGAGGATTAGATATGATTCTTAGAAGATACTATTAGGCATTAAGTGTCATTTAATTATGAGGCTCTCACCTTGTGTATATATATCTTCCTCTGGTTATGAATAAAATAAGCAATTCATTCTTAGCTTTATGTGGTATTAGAACCAGGTTCCGATCCTAGAACCTATGGATCATAGACCTACAAAGCAATTGGGTGTAAGTGGGTATTCACTATTAAAACCAATGCTGATGGCATCCTCAAATGTCTCAAGGCTCATCTTGTTGCAAAAAGCTATGCACAAACTCAGAGTTGATTACTCTCAAAACTTTTCACCTGTGGCCCAATTATCCTTTGTACGCCTCTTCATTTCTATGGTAGCCACTTACAATTGAGACCTCCACCAATTGGATATTCAAAATACCTTCTTACATGGTGATCTTCATGAGGACGTTTACATGGAGCAACCACCTAGTTTTGTTGTTCAGGGGAAGTCTAGGAAAGCATGTCGCCTTCGGAAATCCCTATATGGCTTAAAGTAGAGTCCCCATGCTTAGTTTGATAGGTTTAGCTATGTAGTTAAATAATGTGGCATGTGTCAAAGTAAGTGCGATCACTCTTATGTTTTATCACAGAGCAAGAGCTGGCATAATCCTTCAAGTTGTGTAAATCGATGATATTTTGATTAGAGGTAGTAATAATTCAGGAATCTCATCACTCAAGTCCTTCCTTAACTCTCACTTCCAAACAAACTATTTGAGTCCATTAAAGTACTTCTCAAGGATTGAAGTTGTGAGGAGTAAGAAAGGTATTTTCTTAACACAAAGGAAATATGTTCTTGATTTGCTAAAAGAAACAGGAAAACTATGAGCTGCACCTAGCAATTTCCCCATGGTTCATAACCCACTTCTTGATATCGACAAAACTGAACTACCAAAGAACATGCTTGAAGATGATAAGAGCGAAGCATTTGAAAATCCCAAAACATATCGTAGATTGCTTGGGAAATTAAACTATCGCACAGTGACTTGTCCCAGTATCACCTTTTTGATCAATGTGCTTAACCAATTCATGGCGTCGTCAACTATTAACCAATGGGAGGATTTAGAGCATGTCTTGCATTACTTGGAGGGTTCCCCTGGTCATGGTATACTATACAAGAATCATGGTTACGCAGACATTGGTGGTTTTGTGATGCGGACTATGGTGGATCGAAAACTACTAGAAGATCTACTACAAGATACTATGTCTTTATGATAGCCAATTTAGTATCCTGGAGAAGTAAGAAACAGAATGTGGTATCCAGGTCTAGGGCAAAAGCCGACTATAGAGCCATGACACAATTTGCGTGTGAGATAGTGTGGATATGTCAGTTGTTAAAGGAGGTAGGTCTCAAAACTTTATTAACAGCAAAGTTGTGATGTAACAATAAAGCAGCTCTACATATAGCCTCCAACTTCGTCGTTCATGAATGCACAAAACACATCGAGATTAATTGTCATTTTGTTTGGGATATGATCAAGGAAAATGTTATCTCTACAGGACATGTGAAGTCTAAAGATTGGCTAGGTGATCTGCTTACTAAAGCCTTGAATGGGGCTCGGATTGACCATCCTTGTAAAGTTTATGGCCAATTTAACACTTTGCAATGGTGAAAGAAGAGGATGAGAATGATGTGTGAGGATGTTTTGTTTCTTTCCTTTTTTTTTTCCTCGTTTTAAGAGTTAATTTAATAGAGCACATTGCCAAAGTTTGGTCCATGCAACATCTAGTAGGATAAGGCAAATTGTTGTTCAAAAGTTGGGTTAACAGCGCTAGGAATTATAGTAAGATGATAAAAAAAATGTTTAGCTAATTGATTGGATTATCTAATGTGAGGTTGACCGTACATGGTTTTCTCCAAAAATCATAATTGTTTTTAGCAAATAATAGTTATTAGAACCAGAACTTCCTAGCACAAAAAAATGTAAGAAAGGAAATATTCATGGGCAAAACATGAATTTACCTATATATTTCATATTTACCGCCATCTTCTTGACGTTTGTGAAATGATCCTGTAACAAACGGTATGTGGATTAAAGAAATTAGATTAGTAACCAAAATTACATACAATAAAAAATCACAACCTCTTGACAGATAAAACCAACTGCTCATTTAACACGGAAATTGTTGCATTTAGTTGGTAGTAAACAATCTCTAATCATGGAGAAGTAATTAGTTGAAAATACAGTATGAGATCCAAGGGCCAAGCTCTGATAATTATTTTATCAGGTTTTATTTTAGCTCTAATAATTATTTATCCTGCCAAATTATGAGAGAAGTTGAGAATTCAGCAATAGTTAACAAATGGATTGAGGCACCACTTAAACAGTGACATATTTAAAGAGAAATAATTGAGCTTAAGAAATTTTTTCTTTTTTATTGTATGCCAAAAAAATGTTTTTCTCCTTTTTTTATTATAGTTGCTATTTATTTTATGTTACAGAATCCTAGACCAATAAGAATATAATTCCCATCAGCATAAACTTAACTCTTCAATCAGATGGAAGAATTTCTTGAGAGATAATCTTACACAATGATCATAATCACAGTTGTTAAAATTATGGAATTGACTCCCAAAGAAATCACCAATCTCGCACACTCTCTAGTCCTCTATAATTGGAAGTTACCATACATATCTGCTAAAAAAAGTAGAAAACGCAAATTACCTTGATCTTTTGGGATAACCATGGGCCAACGTCAAGAAGTAGTTTGTTTCCTGATGCATCCTTATCAGCTGATGCGTGCATTTCATCAACAACATATTCCTGGCCAGCACCTTCAGCTATCACAATAACTACATGTCCATTTTCTTTTAGCCTCTCTTCAAGAAAGTCAAAGAGACCACCCTTTCCTTCTAAATAAAACGGGGACTCTGGAATCAAGCAGCAATCCTGTTACAGCTGACACAATCAGTTGTTTTCTTTTTGTTGATTTACTTTTCTTTCACCAATTTTGAAAGGCGAGCAATTTAAGGAAAAAAAAAGCAGTGAGAGGATGAGACATCCCTGGAAGAAAATTACATAGGAAAGAGAATCTGAAGAAAGATTAAAAAAGAACACAGAAAGAGAGAGACCAGAAAAAAAAAACAAAAAAGATCATTCCCCAAAATTGCAGTACTTGCAAAGAACCACCTTTAAGAAGGATATTGATTATTTGCTATGAATTATTTTTGCTGATTTAGAGAAGATCCACGCCTAAGGGTGAAGGTTTTAATTTGTCAAAGGTTATTTTCATATATATTTAAATTTTTTAGAGGAAGGAAGGGCATTAGATTTTGAGCCAAAAAATTACAAAAAGAAGTCCAACATTCTGAGTTTTGATTCTGTTGGGTGAGCATATGGTGATTATGCCAGTTTGATTTTGGTACTGTCAGTTGTCTCTATAAGCAACCCAATTGACGTGAACAGCAGTAAGTATTGGGGATTATGAGATTTGTACCATCAATGTTTTGTCACTTTTGTGTGACAATTTGCCTCTTGTTGAAGCACCTTTGGTTTCTAACTTCACAAATTACTAAAGATGAAAGGAAATCTTGATCATGAGCAAGAACCTTGAACTGATACAACTAAAAAAACCTAAGGAGAATCTCCAAGGATAAATACAAATATTTAATTAATTTCCGATTAATTCCTACATGATGCAAACCTTAATATTTATAAACAGAAAAATAACGAAGGACCCATAAAAGTACTCCTATTAATCCACAACTCAGATTTTGGGTAATAACTACCTAATAAATAAACAAAATTACTACTTAATGTGCAATACCATGACCCACTACTCCTTAACTCCAGGGCCACTCAACAATCTAAATGATATTATTAAATAGAAAATATCAACAATAACATGAAATAATTTTATCCCTAATTTTCTCTAAGTCCCCACATCACCCATTATCCCACAATGTACATGTTTGAATTAGCAATAGAAATTACTTTTCCAACATAAATGAGGTAAGTATGAGAGAGTTTTATCTTGGCTTGCGAGAACGTATTTTCCAAATGCCATCAAAAACAGGCTCAATAATTGGTACTCTATCAGTTTGCCTGATTTTACCTTCAACCTAATATCTGTTAGCAAACTCACTTGTGATCAACATTGTTCTATCACATTCGTTTCTGACTATTGCTTGCTCTAGGATCTTAAAACAAACTATATAATTGTAAAGGCAAAGAGTATGGTGGCCTTTACATTCTTGACACTCACTTGTCTAGTTCAGTTACTGTCCTAGATCCCTTTGAGACACACTGTCATTTACGTGACCCATCATTACCTTCTTCGAAGAAGCTTTATTCACAATTTCCATCCCTACCCTTTTTACACTGTGAATCATGTTAGCTAGCTAAACGTCACCATCTTCCTCTGTTGTCTAGAACCAATAACCAAGATGCATCCCCTTTTGAGTTCGTCAATGGTGAAGAGATGCATCTAACCTCTTAGCCATAGCACTCCGTGTGAATGCTCTGGCCCTCATGTTTGTTGAGTCCAATGGAGCTAGCATGGACACAAGGATTCTCAAATTAGCAGTCCTTCAACAAGGAGGAGTAACTTTCACCGAAGTCTTTTGCTCATGCCAATAAATTAGCAGAAAAGTAAAAAGTTCATAAGCCTATTAATTAATATCTGGTCTAAATTGGTTCTTTTGTGCCTTTCGTCTTTTTGTCATGTCTATTAATACAGTTTTGTCAAGCCTATTGGTTTGTGTTGAGTCATTTTTGCTTGTGATATCTATTCCTAGTAACTAAGACCACCTAGGATAATGGTGTAACTTAGAGCAGAACTGTAGATACAGTAGTTAACAAATTAAAAATCCCTAGAATCTGGGTGGCACTGTTCCTTAGGGATTAACAGTCTTTAGATCTTATAATAATCATCAACAAGTGCATTCACTAGTGGTCGTAAAAGTGCACCGTGATCCCAAGAAAATTTTAGTTGAAACAGCTACTCAGCTCTTCACATATCATAAATGGAAGATTCCTTTGAAATAATCATGGGACAGACGCTAAAGAGTTGATATATATAGACATATCTTCAAGCCTTAAGCTCTGACAGCCAATTATAACTTTTAACCAAAAAACTTCAACAGCCAAATTCATGTTTTACTCAGAAGATCCTGAACAAGAATTAACAATTCATGATATATCTAATTTATTTACGGCATAAAATTAAAATTTTAGAAAGGCAACAGAACCAGCTAACAACTCTTATGACAATGATCAAGGAGATGTGAGACTGGGTAGTGATCTTACCACATCTCGGCTAGCCAAAGTTGCATGCATAGCAATGAAACCTGCAGATGGAAGGTTGTAAAGCATATTGCTGAAAAAAGAAACAAGATGCTTAAAGATCTAATACTAACGCATCATGCATAAAACTCACATTCTGCATTTAGTTTTAAATAATTTTTTGAAACATAGAAATTAAAAAAGAGAGGGAAAAATAAAAAATACAAAGTGAAGCATCTCTTAAGTGCTAGTACCGCTGTATCTTCCCATTAGTTTAACTATTCCAACTCCATTTTCAACACTTAGAACCTCCACATGTGCAGCATTAATGGCTCTTTGAGCTTCTTCCACAGCAGTATCAAATCCAAAAGATTTGTCTATCACCTGAAGCCAAACAAGAAAAATATCAAAAGCAATTATCATTGATTCTGGAAAAATTACTGACTACTTAATAAAGTACAAAATGATAATCGTTTTGTGCATCTAAGCTGTACATATGTGGTTGTGTGACTGATATATTTATTGTACTTACAAGTACTGTTTTGTATTAAGTCACCATAACCATCATAATTAAGTATAAATAAAAAACTGTTATATATTCTGATGTCCCACGTGGGTTGCACTACATGCTGCAGAGCCTTCATTATACTCCCTTCAGTCCTAAGTATAAGAGCAATGTAGTAAATTTATAAAGATTAAGGAAATCAGTTAAGTGAAATATTTGTTAAAAAAATGAATGTTGGTTTTCCTAAATTACCACCTTTTCATTTACATTGTAAACCAACAACACCCCCCCGGGGGGGATGTGTAATTAACTGATATGACTTAGGGGAAAATTATAAATATAGGAGATAAAGTGGATTAACATCTTACATTTAGAATTGAAACAAGCCCCTTAACTAGATCCTTAATTAAGGACCGCAGGAAGTAAATAGAGTGCTGCCTACTTCCCCCACCCAAAAAAAAGGTTTCTTTCTGCAGAACACTACAGCATACTGCTTGGTAAGACCATCCCACTATTTACATGGAATCAAATTCAACATTCCAACTGTTTGTGAGAACAACAGATTTCCCTGGTGAAGAAGTAAATATTTCTGCTGCCAAAAAGGCTATCATAAGAAGCCCTGAATTTTTTGTGTTCTTGCTACATTTAAGCACTCTCTTTTGGATTATTTTCACAGCTGTTTCTCCATTTCACTAAGACTATTGATTAGTATTTAGACCATATTGTCTAGAAGACTACAAGAAAACTTGGATCTTGTGAAGAAGTAAAAATGTCTTATAAAGGCTGCTGAAGCTCCTACAAAATGCTAGGCTATAAAATCAAAATATCAATAATAAAAAAATAAAATTTTATGACAAATTTAGAGACAAAAGTCCTCCAAAGAAATTGTGGATGGTAGAGAATTTTTCAATGGATCAACTTAAACTCTTTTGATTAACAATTTATCCAAAGATTTGGATAACATAGCACATTAGCATCATGCAATCTATATAGCTGATCCCATTTAATGGGATAAGACTTGAAAAAGAAAACCAAAAGGAGAAAGAGAAATTTCCAATGAGATAATCATGCAAAATAGAAAGCCAATAAGTGCAAGGACATTGTCATCTCTTGGAATATGTGATAATTTTGAAAAAAATTGTAAAAACACACCCAGAAAATGTGGAATTTGTACAATGATCACAGCCTAATGTTAAGAAAGTTACAATGGCATCAAAACCACAATGGAAAAGACTATTGTCAAATTTTGATTAACGAAAAGGTTTCAAGTTTAACATAAGTTATATTTGATGAATTAGCTTCTTCAAATTCCATGATATTAAGAACCCCATTATTGTCAAGCACAAATCTACGCTGCCAAAGCATACTGCAAAATGACATAAAAGGTTTATGCAAATTGCAGTTTAGTGACAAGTTTTTCTACTGATTAGAGAAGATTATTATAATGAAACATCAAATGTATCAACGCTGGATCAAAAATAGTACTTTTTCATGGCTTAATTAACAGAGTTCAAGATTATCACCAAAAAAAAAATAACAGAGTTCAAGAAAGTCATCAAACATATAAGTTGTCATGCACATGATTTTCAGCTGCAAAAGAAACACTGCTGTTCATAAATGAGGAAAATAATTGAATAATAATATGTAACCAAGGATTCAAAATTTTCACCTGCAATAAAATAGAAATAGAAATAAATTTATAACAAGCTTCACTTACAGCAATATCATTATCTATTGTCTTTGGAATCCCAGCCACAGCAACTTGAACACCACGATTTTTAACTTCCTTCATAAAATCATGCCCATATTACTTCACCCAATAGAACTAAATGAATAAGAAATTAAAAGACTTCAAGTTCAAGGTAAGAAGTTTCATATGGCACAAAATAATTACCTCATATATGACTGCAGCTCCTCTCTGGGTACCATCACCTCCAATTATGTATACCTAACATACACAGAGCAGTTCAACCATCAAGATTTAGCCCAAAAAAACCAAAGGTGTAAAGCTATCAACACAATTAAGACAAATTAACAAACAACCACCTGATTTATTCCCCTGTCCTGAATGTTATCAACTATCTTGTGGCTATCATTTCCTCCTCGAGATGTGCGAAGAAAGGTTCCACCACGTCTATGGATATCATCAACAAGTGTAGGCGATAATTTCAATGTATTTTTCGAATAAAATCCCCTATAGCCTCCCTAAATTGTTTTCAGCAGCATTATAGTCACGCAAACTGAAGTACGAACACAAAAGATAGTAGGAATATGCCCTCAAACAAGTATAGCATTTAAACCTCAGACAATAAGAACTAAACAATATATCTAACATAACAAGATAAATCTGCGTCGCCTATCATTCACTTTAGGTGATTGTATCCAATTAATGGTCATGGAACGAAAGCTCTGATAGGCAAATAGCAAACCAAACTGGCTAAATTATCCAAGGAGACCATACTGATAAAAGAATACAAATAGTACAAGCTACACGGTTGAAATTAAGGCTTTACAACAATACATATGCATGTGTAACTTTCAGATGCCAACTTTTCCATAAAAAGGAAATTTATTAAAGACACTATTAAAAAGATGAAGGATATGATATACTCCTTCAAACAACAGCAGAAGAAGAAAAGATCTCTTCATATGTAGAAAAGAAAACTACGAGAAACTGCAGGAGGAACACCAAAGGGAAGTTATAAAAACTTCTCCACTAGCTGAAACAGTGGCATCAAAAGTGTCAACAATACTTTGCAGATCCATCCCATGACATTGTGTATTATGTGTGAGTTTAATCCAAGAACAACTGCCCTTTTACATTGTCCAACAGCCACTTCCATTTTGAAGAAGGTTGTGTAAAATTTTAGGTAAACGTAAATCTTGACGTGTCCTCTGGTTTCGAAGAAGTTTCTTCAAACAAAATTATAGATCCAACCTATGTATGAAATAATAGAGAAAGGCTTTATGGCAATATGCTACCTACACTGTCTCTTGATGTAGTTCTCAGGAAGTAAATGCTCAAAATTTCAAAGAATCTTCCCGGCCAAAAAATTTGTTGTAGAAAAAGTTTGTTTTCATAACCTCACATTGGTGTTCCACTGAGAGCATCTAAAATGAGGGGGAACATTGCATTTGATAAAAGGAATGGAAAGCATTCCTTTTTCATTGCAAAAAGACAAGATATATAAATCATTACTTAGTAGTGAGCATCCTATTCGACGGTTAATGTATTATTCAGGAGCATGAAGGACATTACTAAACTACACAATTACCTTTTCTATTCCCTTTCTGATTCCATTTCATTCTATTTAGCAAACCAAACAGCCCCTTAATCATATGTAGAGGGATTGGAAAGCTTATTATTCCAATGGCCTGATAAGTTTCTACCATTTTCTTTTTGCACCACTATTAAGGATATATTGCCTTCCACAAGATTTTTAAAATCTTCTTCTCTATAATAATGTTCCTACCATAAAAATGAAACAAAAAAGCAACTCATCTATGACAATTGTGTCATTACTCTTTATCTTTCGATTGAATCATCTTACTACATCAATATCATGTTATGCCCTGAGTTTGCTTCCATGTCTATGGATATGGCCAATGAGTACATAGATGGAAGTACAACAAAAGCATTAAAAACCAGAAGTTTTGCATTATGTTTTTGACAGGAAACATAAGATTAACCCCCACTTGGATGGAGAGAAAATGAGGGAGGTTAGAGAGGAAATGGGGTGTGGGACCCACCCCATTTTCTCTCCAACTTTTCTATCCACATATGGAGAGAAAATGGAGAGAAAACTTCCTTTCCTTGTCTACCTTGATGCTTTTCTTTATTACTTTTTCATTTCATTTCAAGGCATTAATTTTGAGATCTAACATTTCTTAAAATTTTGACTATGACTTACTTTGTTTCAAAAGGATAAACTTTAAAATGTATTCTGATATCTAATTTAATTTTTTTAGGGTATTAAGTACCCAATGACTATGAAAAGGACACGAGGGAAAATTGAAAACAAAATAGGAAGATTTTAGCATAAGTCGAACTCATTGGAATTAATGAGAGATTTGATTCAGCTATTGAGCATGCCAGATCTAGTCCACTATAATTAATGCTCAAATTATCCCTTGTCAAATCTGGATTTTTGACCTTATTATACAAACAATATAGAATAATTATGATTTTGAACAACTAGCGAGCATCAAGTGTTCACTTAGCAAAAGCAAAGAACATAAAGAGACATAGGTTTCAATGAAATAACCTCAATTCCTAGTATATCCTCAACACCATACATGTAGTTCAAGCCACAAACAATTTCCCTAATCACTGTATTGATTCCTGGGCATAATCCTCCACAAGTAACTATGCAAGCTCGAACTTCTTCTGGCTTGAAATAAACCTACCATTACAGTACATCACAATTAATTTTTGAATAGTAAAAATGGAAAAATAAATATAACATGCATTACACCTTCTCTCGAGGCCCTGCACGCCGAAAATGAACTCCTCCTGGACTATCCTTTTGAATTACAATCTAGGGAGGGTAAGAAAAAATGAATATAAAATGAGGGTCAACAAGACAACAACCATTTAAAAAGAAAAGGCATTCATAGAAGGAGAAATGAAACATTGTATCACTTACATTTTGTGCAACCACATCATCAGGGCTCACAAAAGTGTTCCTAATAATCCAACAGAAACAAGGGGAAAAGGTTTTCAGTTTAAGACTACCAGAAACAGACCACGTTTTTGTGCAAGAAAAAGACATCCAATAAAATTTCAAAAATTACAAAGAAAATCATAAATTATGTCATAAAAAATTGAAAATAAGTGACTAACTTGACAATTGCATAAGCTTGGCTCTTCTGCAACGGACTTGGATATGACTGCAACAAAGAAAGTAATGAAATAAGCCTCACGAATCAGCTCAATGGAGAACATATGGAAAAGTAATCATGAAATCATAAAAAAGAAACAATTTCTGTAAAATAAAATATAGAAAGTGATAAACTGTCAGTGCATCCCAGCTTCTTCCAGCTACAAGTAGCTGCTATCAACAAGGTTTGAGATCTTACATGACAAAAGGCAAATAAACAATAGATTCACCACATCTAAAAGAAAGCTACTATAAAATAATATTGCAATATTCTTGTTAAAATTGTTCGAGAACAATATTTTCAAATTCTATAACTAATAATTCCCTTTATAAATCCAGAGCAGCTGCCATTTTCATATTCTCCAAACTCATTATTTTTCTCTCAAATAAACTACTATTTCTGGACAATCATGTTACTGCATGAAATTCAGGTCTCAAATGTAATGCTTAAAACAGAAAAAGGTTATAGTCAGTCAACAAACAGTCCAAACATGGTCACTCGACCCAATTCTCTTCATTCCAAATTTATCATGCAGAATTCTGAAATAGTACCCAATGGAGAAAACCTGCGACTCAGATGCTTTTTTATTAGTTATTACTTATTACCTATAAGGCATACATTTTTAAATAGATTTTTCAATTTGGAAATTAGGGTTTATAATTAGTAATTTCAGTTTTATTATGCTTGCATGTCAGTTGTTGAACTCAAAATTATTGGATCATGTTATTTCTGGATATTGATTCAATTTCAGCATCATCCATCTTAGGCTTCTAATAGTTGGTGTAATTTTTAAACAGAGGGAGCCTATAACAATCGAATTCCCTCATAAAGCACATTTACAGCATATAACAGCAGAAGACAAGTGTAATCAAGACAATTGCAGAGCTTATTTTGTAATCAAAATGATAGTATTGCCCGCTATAAATATTACGGAAAGAAGAGAAGGTACTTTAACTTTAAGGATTCATTTCATTTACAACCATATTGAATTTCAGAGTCCACCGGCGCCTTTCCCTATCTTCAAATGCTCCTTTTTTTTACATGCATTCCTTCATTAAATTAGAGTTACTAAAAATGCTTCTTTTCTCATAATAAGCCGGTAGGAGATGATCCAAACGTATAGCATAGATGAACTTCCAAAAAAAAAAAAAAAAATTAAAATAAATTAAAAAAAATATAATATCAGCATATTTCGTTTTGAATGCATATATATATATATATATTGTATATTTGTATGTTCAGTGCCTAAACACTTCAATTTCTCCTCTTAATTCACAGACAGATAAAAGCAAAGTTCACATACTATGAAAACAACAGTATCAATAATATAGGATTAAAACCTAGAATAAGCCAGATGAGTTAAAGCATTCCATAATAGACCAATCAGCAAAAACAACAAATTTAATGAAAACTAATGCAAACAGAATCAACACCTGCAAATCAGGGAGGAAATGCGTCAAATGGGGAACATCTTCCAGCACAAACCCGTCATTCTGTGCTTGCTTTGAACTATGGGCAGCTCTTACCACACAAAGCTTTTGGCGGGAAAGCAACGACTCCCCGAGAAAGCTTCTGGATTGAGAACGAAAATTTGGGGGGGAACGCAATGATCTAAAGGCGTTTCGTTCGAGGGAAGTTTGAGGGGGAAATGAAGTGGAAGGAGAAGATGGAAAAAATGAACAAGAGATTTCAGAGAGCGAAGAGGTAAGTGAAATAACCATATCGAAAGTGACGAACAGAAAAAGAATTGCACGGAAACTATATTTTGACTCGGATCTTAAGATCGTGATTCGTGAATCGAGCTTCCAGTTTCGTCGCTGCAAGAGACGTAAGAAAGCTTCGACATTATGGTACGAACGTGGCATAAAAAAGGAACTCGTCTTTCTGTCGAACAAATCTTAATGTTTTTTTGACCTTTAGAACGAATCTTTGAATTTCGGAACCTCAAATTCAATTTTGTTACCCCCAAGATTTAGGAAGTTGTTAGAAAGTTCCCATTTGAAAAATTCAGATCAAAAGAATTTTTTTTAAAATGCATCCACTGCTCTAAAATATTTTTTTTTAAGTTTGTTCACTACCTTAAAGGTTTTTTTATGCCTTTGTGTTGTATGCATCCAAAGGGGTTCAAGAGTGCTATGAGGGGATCGAGGTGAAAGAGAGGAGTAGAGAAT